>JAXDDX010000009.1:3910000-4195000 GCA_034670405.1 Hoplostethus atlanticus
GCAATGCAAGTAAGAACCTTTGTTTTGACACAATTTATTTCTTCCCTCACATTTGCACTACAATGGTAAGAGAATCCCTCCCTATAGGTTATTGCCGTTATCCTTAATCCCTGGTCCCTCATAGATTTCAATATATATCTTTATACATTTCTTTTTTAAATTTGAGTCTATGTAAAGTAAAAGACATGTTTTGGTTTCGTCAACCAGAGGTGGTGATATGACACAGTATATACCTATGTTCATTCATCGACACTCACGCTCTGATGCATTTGCACAAGAAAATTATAACACGATTAGTCACAATAACAAAGTACAAAAATACGCAAAATAATTGTCTAGAAAAACAAAAACGTAGTAATACATCCAAACCAGCATTTCTGTGCAAAGTTGGGGGAGGCAAAAAAATCTTGGGAAAGAACACCATCGGCTCTCGCGCCGTCACAGCAGAAACTGGGCTTGTGCTGGTGTATCACAATATTCAATATCAGATTCTACTAGCCAGGATATATCCCAACCCCGTGACACTGTCAATGGATTTCTTTGATGAAATGTGAACTGTGACCAGAATGAGGCATTCTTTGACCATCTTAACCATATCATCTCACTGCAGGTCAATCGAAGGACGTGTGCCACGAAGGCCTGGCTGAGCATTAGGCAGTTGTAGTTAGCGCTCCCTGACTACAGATGGCAACATTGATTTGGGGTTAGAAAAATGCAGGATGACATGGCTTGTGAGGCAAAGGAAGGGAGTGGTATCTCAGACAAGGTTCGCTCACTTTTCTATACTAGCCAAGTCGACATCGGTAAGAACCAAACCTGGGTTAATAGTACTTGCATTCAATTCTTTTGTGTTAGCCTGATTGGAGTCTCAGATGGGTTTTGCCAAACAAGAAAATGTGAATGCCAGAAAATGTGGACGATTTGAAATTCTGCAAACTATGACTGACTGAATTGTCCCGATGTGGGAAACTCCACCCATCTGTAGCTCCAAGTAGGTTAAAACAAAACGCTGAGAAATGTTTGCAAGTAGTATTCAACCCAGGTCTTATCACACACTAATGCCAGATCTCCCTTTATCATTTCAACCATCAATCTGTCTTATCACAATGTTCATTACAATTTTGAGACTCCATATTCTTTGCTTTGTGGAAGAGCTCTTACTACGACGGGGGTTTTCAACAGGTTCTCAATTGATTTAGGGTTTTGAAACGTCCTCTCACAATATTGAAACGAGACAACTTTGTAATTAAACTGCCGCAATTCGTTGCATTTGTTTAATCCAAGTGTAGCTAACACTAGTATGTGCTGCTATCGCCCTCTGCCTGGACAAGATAACAGGACAAGGATTTCAATGGTGTACATCTGCTGTTTGAAAATCAAACATTCCCTTGCATTACAATTTGACTCTTTTCTTTTATGCACGCAGTGTTTTCTCCACCTGGTTGTACAACGTAACAATTATGATCAGTATTCTACGATCCACTAGAAAAAACATTTGGTTTAGCACTGGCATCTCTAGCCCTCCTACTCATCACACCTCACAACTCAGATTAAAAACAACAACAACACGCTCCTTCGAGAAGCTCAAAAGGAAACCGCACTATCAAGTTTCCACCCCGCAGAATTATCTTCCAGAAGTTAAAAAGAAAAGGTCAGAACCTCAAAAAGAATATGTATTGAGATGTTTGTAACTATAGCGGTGTGTCTTGAGTGCTAGCCACAGGAGATTAGATCCTGGGTGGACACCTAGGGCGGGGCGGTGGCTCGGCAGTGGGCTGTCTGTGCTGTAGCTGAATGAGCGGTGAGTCTCGTCTAGATCTGGAGCTGATCAAAGGCAGATGAAAGAGTAGGTGGGCACAGAGGACACAGACAACAGAGGGCCGCGTAGCCTGGTCTGAACACGGGGAACCAAACCAAACCTATACGCCATCATTAATCTCTAAAACCTACACGGCTAGCGAGGCGAAAAAAGGGGAAAAAGAAAATCGTGGCATACGGGGGCGTAAAGTGCATTGAATAAAAGTGATAGAACGTGACGGCGGGAATGTGCGCGGATCCCATTGGGGCTGATCCCTCGTCAGGTCTGGTACGCAAACAACTTTCTAAGTGACGACGTGACACTTAGTTTAAGCGCCACACATAAATACTCTCAACAACAACAACAAAAAAAAAGGAGGGGTTGGGAGGGGGGTTGGGGTGGTGTTGTGAATTGGAAATAAGAATGTGAAAGTTCCACCAGAATACGTCATTATTGAATTTTCTACTACAACAGAGCAACAGTTCGCCCATTTCGGGCCGACAGACCATGGACAAAGAATTTAAAAATCACACCAACCAAACACAAGATCACATGCTCAGTCACGGGTCTTTAACCACACACACACAGTCACACACACAGTCACACACACACACACACTATCTGTGTGTTACATACATAGTATAAAGACGCTGTGTTGGTTAAGACAGCAGACGAGGCTATGGCCTTGGCGGTGATAAGCAGTGAGCTCCACACAGGTACAGTAAATGGGCACTGACTGCAGCACAGTCCTTGTGTACTAGGAGGCTTCTTCTGTGCTCTTGTTTTCACTGGGCTACTCTAATATGGTGCTCTCTCTTTCTTTTTTAGTCTACGGTGCCAACTTGCTTCATCTCTCTCTCTTTTTTTTGTGTGTGTGTTTGGTCAGTACCCCCCCTGGCCAGGGATCATCGTGTATATGGAGGGAAACAAACTGTCCCTGCTCTGCATTCGGATCCCTTGCGACAGAAAAGAGCACAAAGGCAGTTCGTTGTTCTTGCTCCTCACACTGTAAGGTAATGGTGGTTAGAAAGGGGTACTGTGGTGAAGGCATGGGTACAGGGGCTTTTGTGTGACAGGGGGAAGGGGGGGGGCGGGGGCAGTAGCAGTGAGCAGCACTTGAGGAGAAGGCAGAGGACAGACAGCAGTTTAAGGTTTGGTTCAGGTGTCTTCTCAGTGCTGGGATGGAGGGGAGGTGTGTGGGAGGAGGGGGGGTGAGAGGTGAGAGAGAGAGAGAGAGAGATAGAGGTCAGAGGGTTTAAGCTTTAAGCTTTTTCCTCTGCGCAGGGGCTCTCGCTCAGGTGGCCACTTTGGCACGGCGGTTTCTGTTTCTCCCACTGGCACATGGCGTTGGCGTAGCCCACGATCACTTTGTCCATCCAGGTGAGGGGCTGGGGGAAGAGCACCGCCCCCTCGAAGAAGCCCAGGTGGCCGCCGTGCAGCGTCAGAGCAAAGATCACGTTCTGCTTCTTTTCTACAAGGGGGGGCAACACAGAGGACACACGGCACCGTTCACACTCGTCGGTATCTGAGAGGCAATAGGCCACATGTGCAAATACAGTCTTACCGGGAATTATTTTACGGTATAGATACTGAGGGCGTGTTTGTGTGGTCGTTACAGATAACAGCGTGAGTGGTACGCTGTGATAGTGGGTGATCCGTCTTATCACTCTCCCTGCACACACATTCAATAGTCATCATCAGTGCCTGAATCTCACCCTGATGAAAAGCTGCACCAACATCTATAAAGGCTAAAGGGCAGAATAACTGCAATACTAACCTTTGGCTACATAATACGACAGGTGTGTGTGTGTGTGTGTGTGTGTGTGTGTGAGACTTTCCAACACGCCTGCCTCTGTGCCACACCCTGTCTTATACATTACTGTCATACTGTCATCTACATTACTGACACGGTGTTGGAGAAACTATAGGGACACATCTACAGCAAGCAGTCAGCTATGTTGCAGGATCAGGCTGAAGACATGACTGAGTACTGAGCTGGAGGCCAGGGCAGGTTGATTTTCAACTGGTTGTGCATCTTTTGCACTACGCCGATGCCGATATTCCATGATTCTTTGAATGATGAGACACATCCTCGAACCTAATTAAGGAAACAAGTACACGACAGGACGATTTCTTCTGCCTCATTTGCCACTAGCTGAATGACTGTGAATCCTTTCACTGCCATTACTCTTCGTTCGGTGATTAAAATAGGTCGTCTCCGCATCGTGGGCTAATCATTCATCTCTTTCTGATTGAGATATGAACCTATGCGCGAGTCAAGAGTGGTATCCAGAAAGGGATTGGTCTGGATCTCTTCATTTCCCTGCTCTTAACTGGGTTAGTGGAAGACCCTGACGCGGTTGGCTAGTGATTAAGATCCCACAGGGCTTTTGTTAGTATACACTATTCATGACAGCTGCTGAGCTGCCCTGGGATGACTGAGTGCTTGTCTAGACCCTGAGCCACCAGCACACCAGGCGCTGACAGACGATCGGGACGAGAGCGTTCTAGAGAACGGCTCAGATTTAAAAAGCAGATTCAGGTGTTGGGGGTAGACCGCACGGGGAAAGGTTCAGATAAATGAGGGATGGGAATTATTCTGATTCATTTAACTGCAGATGACTCTCAAATGATGCAACCAAGTACGCTAAACATAGGCTAATCTTTTACTGTATACACTGAAAATACGCAACCCCTGTACAAATCCATGTCACATGTAATGACCTCATTGTTTGATGAAGTTTCATAAATAGAAAATATCTGAGCTGCCCATTTTAAGTTAAATTGATGAGCTGTGGATATGTAGTGTTTTGGTCTAGCAACTATTTCTGTTTCAGTTAACCTACTAACTGCTGAAGCATTTTAAACCAAACAGGACAAAAGATACATACTTTTGGCTTTTTAAAAACACACAGTATTTATCATCAAGTCCTTTACTAAATTTATCACTTAAATACCTTGATCGTAAGCTGCATGCTCTTTAACAACTAAGCTAATGACAGCGCTAAACATGGTCGGGTGTATTTTTGTTAACTCCTTTCCCGGTAGGTGTGTTAGCGTGTCGCTGTCAGGGCAAAGCAGACAGACTGATCCCCTTTTCAGTCAGGGTTACGCAGGGCACCAGCTGGACTGACTCACTGCCTGGCAAAGCTGCTCTCTGGAGATGCATTCAGGCAAGAGTCGCGTGCGCTTCCAGTCCAGCCGCAGCACCATCCCATAAATAACAGCACAGGGAATGCATTGCAACACACATGCACACACACACACATCCAGGAAAGAGGAGGGAGCTTCCTTTTCCAAAAAAAGTAAATGTGGGCAGTAAGTTTAAATATAGCGCAGGCTGAGGAGAAAGAGAGCTAGGTAATCACTACGTCATCTAAGGGCAATCAAGGAGGGCCTGGCAACTAGTAGACCAGTACTACTAATACACTGCCTCCTCGTCTCTCTGAAGAAAAGACAAATTCCATTACAGTGTGAAGTTGGAACGGATGTTGATCTCACCTTGAGTCAGAAGGACATTCATTAAGGCTGTGTGTGTGTGTGTGTGTGTGTGTGTGTAAGACTTTCCAACACGCCTGCCTCTGTGCCACACCCTGTCCTATACAGGACACTATAGGGACACATCTACAGCAATCAGTCACAGAGGACGAGCCTCACAATGCTGGTAGTGTTCAAATGGCGTGTGTCAGCAGAGGAGGGTTCATATTAAGCAACAGCTATGTTTCAGGATCAGGCTGAAGACATGACTGAGTACTGAGCTGGTGGCCAGAGCAAGTTATTTTCAACTGGTTGTGCATCTATGCATGTTTGCCCGTGGGAGAGTTATGGAAGAGTGGGAGAGAGAGTTTTGATTCGTGACATTTTTGCCAGAAACAGCAAGCCAAGAAAAAGCATATTGCTTGATCGAGAATATTGGAAAAGACAATAAAACAGGTAAAACGGTGACGTTCACTTTACTGAAACGTGAGTAGGTGTTTGTTTACACAACTAAAATAGAATGCAGGCACATATTTGCACATATTTGAAGGAGGTTCATTTTCCTCAACAATGGTTTCATCAGGTGAGAAACGCTAGACTGTCATACTGCTGCGGTGGCCGTGACACGTGTTGTGAGTTTACCTGCTAGTGTGCGAGGGATGGTGAGCAGTGAGTCATGAACCAGAGGATCATCTGCAGAGTTCACTAGCAGCAGTGGCACATTTACCTAGGAAATTAAGTAAAATCCACAACATGTAATAAACAGGCAAGAAATCATCAGATAGTCCATTCAGCCATACAAGAAAAGATCAAATAAAAATCTGTATATAGAGAATAAGACAGTTCTTACATTGTGGATGTAATGTACACAACTCTCCTTCTCATAGTACTCTTTGAGAGAGCTGTGGCCATGGAATTTCCTGTTGAAACCAGAAGAAACCCCCGCATTAGACAGACAACTATGTTTTGGAGACCCGAGGAGAATCATTAGCCTGCTGGCACGCCTACAATCCTTTCTCCCAGTTGCAAACCTGCTTGACAACAATCATCTAATCATTTAGATTATCACCACAGAGTTACATGAACACTAAATTCCAGGCAGTGTTGACTTACAGATAAGGACATTCAAAACCATGTTTTCACTGCACCGTGTCTGCGTCAGAATAACAGATAGTTGTGACTTTCACTGGTTAGGTGAGGTTATTAGGTTATGACACTGTGTACACTACATACCTCATGATGGTGTCGTCTATCTGCATGAGGGAGGTCGCTGTGTACAGCCGACTAAGATCTGCGTCTATTATTTTAGTTGAGCTTCCCCCGAACAGAGTGGTCCTGTAAAATGCACAAATGCATACACACACACACACACGTTACTGATAAAACATAAAAACATGTTGAAACATGTGACTTCTCCATGTACACCACCTGTGTTATGCTGTAACTATTAGATCATACCCATACCCTGACTTTATACCTACTCTTTGTCTTAGCAGAGCAGAATAATACCAGTGATCTACATGTGATCTACCTCTACAGCCCAGTGCAATCTCAGAAAGATCGTGATCAAGATGCAGTGAAAATATCTTCACGGTATCTATATCCCGGGTCCTAGGTTATTCTCTCTCCACTTGGTCATTGTAGATATAGCATTTATTTTCCTTGCTATGCGGACGATACATCCGAATCATACCCATAGTCTTTCATACCCTTAATGAAACTTTCTCCACCTTAACATTGACAAATCTGAAGTTATTATTTTCACCCCATGAAATTCAAGAACACTCTACTCTGAATTTTGAGAAGCAAATCCAAGTCCAGTCTTGTTTCTATCAGCTAAGAAACAATCTTTTCTTTCCTTGCGTAACTTGGAAAAGGTTATCCACGCCTCACTAGACTACTGTAATTCCCTCTATTCTGGCCTCAACTTGAACTGAACTGTGAAGAACTGTGAAGATGCTATATAACTGTGAAGATGCTATATATTTTTTTAATTTTAATTTGTATTATTATTATCATCATCATCTAGTGGTTTGTATGTGGAACTTTAGGGTGAAGATATCTGAAATGACAAATGAGAAATAGTAGGAAATAATTTGTACTGTATGTCCAGGGCCAACACTGATACCTGTGTGAAAGGATGATTTTCTTCATGTTGTCAGCCATGAGGAAGTTATAGAAGCGTCTGCACTGGTCCCACTGTAGGAAGGTTTCCTGGGCACTGAGAGATAAAGAGACGCACACAGGAAGTCAGCTGTGCGCAGCCGGTTTGCATTCCAAACAACACACTGAATGCTCTGTGTAATCCACTGGACAAACAGACTCACTGCTGGGGTCTGGACCGAGCACTCACAGAGAGATCGGCTGAGGCAACAGAGTAGATTTAAAACATTTAGATAATCGGCATTAAATGAGGGATTCCTTTCGCCGGCATGAGTTCAATTATTCAAGTACAATTCTGAAGGCTTAGGTTATGACACTGATATCAAAAAGAGAAATGATTGAGGGGAAAAAGAAATGTAATCCCATTTCACAAAAAACGCCAGTCTCAACATCCCAACTTTAACAGACCATGCCTGTCAACTCTGTACAGACTGAACACAGTCACTGCCAAAAGAGTCTGGCTGCCTTTCAAATTCAGAAGGTGTGGCTCAGTCCAACGTACACGCAAGATATCGAGTCTTATCTAACCCCAAACAGAAATTCATTTAAAAAAAAATAAATAAATAAAAACCTAGTACATTTCGCAAATGTGGTTCATCGTTTACAAAGTGGACAGTGTAAACATGTTTTCACCACTGTAAATGCAAGCCCTCCTTTTATCCCACTCTAATCAAATGCAAGGGATTAAGGGCACAGAGTATGGACTACAGAGCCAGCACCACTGCAAATTAAAACAAATCCCAGCCTGGAAAGTAAGAAAAAAACAAAAGTGGAAAAATGACTTCTCATATTGATTTATGGGAATTGGCCAAACCACTGGGAACCACTAACCAACAGTCTAAGGCTGCGTGGCTTCCAGGACCTGTCTTTACATTGACCTCATATTCTTGTTGTTTGTAATAAAAAAAAAACTTAAATATTTCAACTTTAGCAAAAGAGTGCTGTACTTCAAATGATTTAAAAACAATATAACCAAAGCCTTGAACAGCTGTGTGCTGCTAGCTACAAAATGTGATGATATTATATAAGTAGTGGGACAGTGTGGAGCTTTATTTCTGTAGTGTATTGGAAA
The DNA here is from genome assembly GCA_034670405.1 of Hoplostethus atlanticus. NCBI lineage: Eukaryota > Metazoa > Chordata > Actinopteri > Trachichthyiformes > Trachichthyidae > Hoplostethus > Hoplostethus atlanticus. The sequence continues at coordinate 3,918,511 of JAXDDX010000009.1, forward strand.
TTCCCGTGTTCCAGATAGTACAGGGGTGGGGGGGGGGCCTTTACGGTACAATGTGGCCTGGTTGATGCTGACAGGGCAGAGGACAACAACCCACCTTAGAGCGCTGTACCCCTGGCAGACACTGACACAACACAGCACTCTGTCCTGGTTGGTCCTGTTCTCTCCCAGGAACTTGCACACAATGTTGCCGCCCAGACTGAAGCCCACCACAATCAGCTGTGTCTGGGGATACGCCCTCTTAATGTATCCGACCATGGCTGCAAACTCCCATGTGCACCCTGCGAGAAGAAACAGTACACAGGTTAATACATAACACAAGGTGCTTTTAGCTCTGGGTATCAAATTTGCCTCTCAATCAGACTTTCTTTCATGCAAATTCGCACAGGTTCAAGTCAAATGTCTAGTACCTTTTTGGAGAGTTTTGGAAATGTTGTATAGCCTTTGAGTGGTTAGCTTGCTAGCTTGTGTTGTGATGTGTCTAGATGAAGGCTAGTCCCTGTGATAACATTAAATTACCTGTGGCTAAACCAGATCTGATATACATTTTGTTAGGGAACCAAATGACATATCATTTTTCCAAAACTGATTTGAACAAATGTCTCTGTTATCTGATTTTGAGATTTCAGCTATGCTCATTGCTATGAGACTGACTTTGGCCAGAGCTAGTTAAGCTTCAAAAGCACCAGACAAATGAATGGGAGGAGCAAACCACTGTCCATCACTGTCCATCAGACCATCAGTCCATTCATTTAAACAGTGTTGTCATTCCTAGATAGCCACTCTTATTAACTAGAAGTTCCTCTCAAGTGAAATACAAGTTCAAGTCAACCTTTAAGGAAGTGAAACTCAAGTCGGACTTTGGTCTCACCATAGGTGAACATGCGTGGAGAGGTGAGTTCAATATTAGGAAGAGCTCCCAGGTGGTTCAGCACAGCACAGCGGTAACCCTGCTTCTGGGAGTAATCCACAAAGGTTCGGATGTAATGCTTCTCGCTATGGTTACCAATACCAGGGCATATCACCATGGTAATGTCATCTGTTGGAAGAGATGGATGGAAGGAACAAAGACAATGACACGCTCCTAATTGCCAGATCACCATATCATATGCAAACATGGGTGAGGCACTATACTGCAGCCAATCCAGAATAACAGATTGTGTGGTGTATCAGTCAAATATTTACTTAGCAAAACATGATGGAAATAGTAACACCACTTTTATGGGAAACAAATGATGTCATCCGAGTCTGAGAGGACTAAGAGATCAGATCAGCATTCAAAGAAAGGACTCCAGGACTTACTGTCCTCACAAGACAGCATTACAAACACATTATGCCTTATTTATGGATCAGTAAGACAGACTGTTACGTTATTACAGCCGATATGAAAAATCTACCAAAGCTATAACTTTATAACTCAGTTCAGTTGATCAGTTTGTTTCCCCTCTGTAACAGACCAATGTGCTTTCCAGCTTGGTATGGCACTTTCCAAATCACAGTAAGAAACCCGGTGAGGAAAAAGAAGATCTGGAACAATTGTATTACCTCCTGTTCGATGGTCACTCAGTGGCTCAAAGAGGTCAAAGGTGGCAGTGGCCCCGTCCTGCATGGGTAAGTACTTCCTGATGCCACAGGGGTGAGGTGAACTCACCCGACCAAGTTTCCCATACAGGGCTGTCTGGAGGTGACCACTCTTACCCCATAGCAAGGGAGGAATGTACCTGGAAAACATAACACAACACAAAGTTAGATTAGATGGCTCTTTATTGTCCCAGAGGGGGGAAAAAAAGCAGATAAGCTTATTCTGTTTTCTGTATTCTGTTCTGTCTGTCTTTGTAAGTCGTACTAGATAACTGAACATAAGTACAAAGTAACAACAACACAGTGTCATGCTGTCCAGATATATTTGCATGTCTGGTTTACGACATAGAACATTACTACATAGTTTGCATTTCAGGTCACACTCCTCTCGGGGCTTTTTGACAGATCGCTCCGTGTGCACCCAACAGACAGCAGGTGTTTAACATCAGCATTTGCAAATGCTGTGTTGTTTTGACTTTCACAGTGTCTGAAAAGTTAAAAATATTTTTATTTCAGGAATGAAGGAATGGTAATGTTTGCCTGTCTACTGAATTCCAGTGACACCCACTTCGTCTGTAGGAGTTGACTCTTTGGATTATGTAACATTCCTTTACTGTGTCTCCTGTAGTACATTATTATGGACCATATTCTCACTCTCACTCTCGCTCTCTCAATTTCCACACTGAGGGCAAGACACATGTGAACAAATTCACAGCAAGGTTCTGGTAGGTTCTAGCTACAGCTTGCAATCTAGCTATGCTATCATGGTTGGTTGGTTGGATGATTTCGATGATATAATCAGGGTTGATGAGAAGAGGTTTGCTGCTATGCAGTACTAAAGCCAAGCCCATTTCTTTCGGAACAAGTACGTCTGCAGTATTTCAAACAAAGGGTTAACAATCCTTTGTTGTCGAGAATGACACATTTGCAAATATTTGAGCATCTTTGTTTCCTTTGACTACATAACCTTATCTCCAAGGATGCTGTTCGACTTTCCCACACTTGCTCATGTGCAGAGATAACCACAATCAGTGTGGCTGTAACTGAGGGACGGACAGGCATGGATACATATACTGTACATACACAAAGATGCACACGCAGTACAAAGCTGCAGAGCGCAAAATGTACAGTCACATCAACAGTTACACAACCCCTTCATCCTCCTGTTCATCTTCCCTAACCACCATTGGAAAAAATCACTGCACCTAGCCAATGCACTCATTACATAAGGGTTTGTCAGCAAACTGTCAATCAAAATGACTAATATTTTCAGACAGCAAATCAGGCTGCTACCATTTGGTGATCGAGTAATCAACTCTAGCATGCACTGTAAGGATAGCTGAAGCTCAACCACACTTTTCCAGAAAGGTCTCTTGTTCTCTGTGTAGGCTTAATCTATGAGTGGGGGATGAGGATGACCTCATTGCTGTCATGTGGACGAGGGGATAAGCACCTGCCAGCGTAGTTGAGTTCATCAATAGGAAGCACGACACCAGTTAAACATGAACTGCTGTTTGCCTGGTTGATCAGTTCCATTCCCTTTTCTACCTTTAGCTTATAGAACAGCTCCTAATTTTGTGTAAGTGAATTACAGTGAGAGCAAAGTTCAAATTCCCTGGTAGTCAGTGAAGAGTGGTGAACATCACCTATTCATAATGAGACAGTCTTTGGGAAAACATCTCTCACACCAAACTACAATATCCAGAATGTGACGGTCTCGCTTCGTGGGTGTGCTGTTGTTTGTTCTGCATGGATGTACTGTTCTCTTTCACAGTCAACAGACAAAAGAAAAAGGCCAGTGTGGTTTGGCTGGGCTGATAAAGAATACATGTTTACACACAGTGGTATGAAGTAGAGATAAAAATGCTTGAAGCAAGGTCACGGGCCTTTTCTTAAAATTCTTTTCTCAGAATTCAGTGAATTCTGAACTCTTGTTTTTGTTGCAGTTGTACTTTATTTGATCCCCTTTGTTGTTGTTGTATGAACCCCACCCCACCCCGCTTCCCTCTCTGTGATTGATCTCTCAGTGGTCTGGAAACTCTTGCTATGCAACACCACGGCGTGTCATCATGTGTTACAAAACTTGACTTCTCAACAACACAGAGTTACATAGATCATAAGGTAAACCATTAATACTGCTAACGGGTCCTAGGGCAATTAAATTACAGCCTAGGACTGAAAACTATAAAAGGTTTTCAGACACTCACACTGTAGTTCAAAGGCAAGGGACTCAGTAACAGTGGCTTACATAAGCAGACACTAGCGGGAAAAGGCTTGAAAGAGTTTCCCCACTGGGCTAAAGGTTCCTCATTATACCACTGGCAGACCAGAGGATATGGATGGTGACACTCATTCAGGGACTGCTTCATAGTTTACACTGTTTAAAGGTCAGTCGTGGTAGCTTTGCCATTTCCCCCACAACAAACAGGATCTAAGACAGGGGTGTTTCATCGCGCAAGTTTCATCAACTTAAATTTAAGACTTTTTATGACATTACATTTTTAATTCCAGTTAGAATGAAACATTAGACTAATTTCACGTTTGAAAACAAAACGTGAAAATGAAAACAACTGTTGACCTATCAGAATATGGTCTGCATGACCGGACTTATTTCTCAACGGAAGAACAGTAACCACAAAAACAGAATTTAAGTCGTAAAATGCTTCATTTAACTGTATTTGAGACAATTTGGATAATATAATTTAACATTTTAAGATTTCATTCAGGACCTGCAGCCACCCTGCTCAGGAGATTGCTCCTCTCCTTGTCTACTTGGGGAAGAATTGCCTCCCAATACCTTGTGCAAACAACCATTTTGCATCAGTTACTGTGGATGGAAGATTGAAATTACACTAGACATCAGAGCTGCCGAAGTAAATGGCAAGCCTATATTTATAATGCAAGCGTGACAAAGCCAGTCCACCTTTGGCATAATCCCCAAAATACAGTCTAGTGTTTAATTCATATTGGGGCTGACAAGAAAGCCAACCATCCCTGGTGCTGCCATGTGGTACAGTCGGGAACACTGACGACAGATGGGAGCATCCCCAGACGGACCGCTACCTCTACTGCAAGCCCAGATGGACACGCAGTGCTACACTGGTATTTCCATGGTAACCCCTTGAGTGACAGATACAGAGCTGAGTACTCCCCCCCCCCCCCCCTATGCAACTCACTCTTTGGTCAGCTGAGAACAGGATTTCAGAAGGAAATGGTTCAGGGGCGTGTCCTGGTACATGAGGTCTGGGGGTGCAGTGGGGCTCTTGAGGTTCAGGCAACGGACGATGATGTAGAGCACTGTGGCCACCGCCGCCATCTTCATGCCATCAAACATGGCGGGCAGCTCCGGAGAGATGGTGTGCACGTCTGACTCGTGGGTATTCATGATTGCTCTGAAAAAGAAAAACAGTATAGCTTTTTAGCACAAGATTTCCAAAAGGCGAGTGATGTGAAGTCAGACGACATATCTGAGAGCCCAAATATACAATTTCATAAACATGTACACACATTTAGACATCTAACAACAATCAATGAGGAACTTAAGAACAAACGAGCAGCATGAAACCTTTATTTGTATTTAAAGTGATGATGTAGCACAGTGGTTCCCAATCCTGGACCTGGAGTACCACCGCCCTGCTGGTTTTCGTTCTAGCCATCTAATCAGGGACTGGTTTACACCCGGGACACCAGGTGAATACAAATAACTACCAGGTAGGATAGAAAACCAGCAGGGCGGTGGTACTCCAGGACTAGACTTGAGAACCTCTGCTGTAGAGGATAGACATTTTTTGAGTGACACCATTTTTTTCCAGGGATCATATTTCATATTTCATTGCACTGTCCACACCCTAACTACTGCTGACATCACCTATTCATCTTATCTCCTTTGGCGAGTTAGGAAGTGGTGATGGTGTGTGTGTGTGTGTGTGTGTGTGTGTCAAGAGTTAAAGACCCATGACTGAGCATGTGATCTTGTGTTTGGTGGGTGTGATTTAAATTCTTTGTTCATGGTCTTAATAGAATATTCAATTTAAAATGACAAATGGAAAATTTATAGTTAATACTGCTGCCATGCCTTTTACTTCCTTTCATTATTTAGATACTTCTCAATAAAAAGGCATGACTTGCAGAAAATGATTTTCAAGCTATAAATCACGATCAAGTTATATAGCGCACAGGAAGCGAGTGTCCGACGCCTGACTGACTGACCTGAATTTTCCTCTTGGCGCCCAAAGCACTGTGGCGACAGAGCTGTGGGAAAATAGAGGAAGTGACAGCATCTCAGTCAGATAAAGGAAACTCAATAAAACACTTATCTCAATTACGTTATAGCTTAGGTATGCCTTGCCAATAAAAAGCCGGGCTATATCTGGTAGAGGGGAAGAAATTGCTTGGCTTAGGTTTGTTAGAAATACACCAATACATTCAGTAGACATGTTGTGATTCTATACTGAATAATGCCACTTGTAACACAATGCACTGCAAGCCTTGATGTGATTAGGGACGCATTTTTCAAAAAAGTAAACAAAGTCATCTGAGTTGGGCGATCACACAACAAAGAGGAATTGGAAAGGGAAGTATCTCATGTTACCTTTGAAAGAGGAAACTGAGGCAAGCTATTTCACACATCCAGGCAATAGCCTATAAGTTCAAGTTCAAGTTCAAGTTCTTTTATTGTCACTTTACAGTCTACACAAGTGTAATCGGAGAGTGAAAAACTTTACGTGCAAAACGCCCGACAATGGACAACAGTTTTTTATCAAGAAAAATAAGAATAAAAATAGAAATAAGAATAAAAATAAAAACCTGTTTCAGTTGTTATGATCAAGTACAAAATGTATGCAACTAACTGTTGCTACCACTGATACACATCACATTGTAGAGGGAACACTGTCCAAGAATAGAAATGCATAGCTGAAAAAAAAAAGTTTACTTACGATGTATGTTTAAGTTAGCCTCCAATTAATGACTTGCTCCAAAAGTCTGAAAATATGAAGAGGTGAGCTCACAGTGATTTGGTCAAACCTAGAGAGTAGGAAAACAAAAGACACAAGAAATGTCTTTGACGCTTCTTGATATTCAGTAGTGTAGTGTGGCAATCAAAAAGCCTCGCCTCCACACCGATGACCTCAATTATTATGTGTCTTCTTACTCCTGTGTTTTGTAACCAACTCCAGTCATTTTATAACCACCAGTGACGATGATAGTGACAACATGCTTTAAATGCAATTCCACCACAAAGAGAACTTGCTGTCCTCTTCAACCAGTAATCAAACTATGGAGGACCAGCGTCAGCAGTATCAATCAAGCAATTAAAAGTGGAATATATCAATAAATAAATCAATACAAATATATATATTTTTTTAAATATCAACAAATATGGGCTTTCAAGCAACATGTTGTTTCAAAGTGCTTTAGAGAGTGCAGGAAAAAAATCATAACAATACATAAAACAGAGGAACTCAGAACCAAATCTATACACACAATCACACAGAGAGGCCAAACATCCACACCAACATTCATATGTCACCACCACCATAAGAAAGATACGTATAGGGTCATGTGCAGTTAAAAAGCTAAGGAGTAAAAATAGGTTTTGAGCTGTTTTTTTCAAAAGAGCCAATTGATTCTGCTGATCTGATGAGGGAGAAAAGGCTGTTCAACAGCCTTGGGGAAGCTAGAGCAAAGGCTTGGTCACCTATGGTTACCAGCCGGGCCCTTGGGACAATGAACAGCCCCTGATCAGATGACCTGAGGAATCCAGCACTGTCATAGGAGCAAAGGGGTTCGTTATTATAACCCGGAGCAAGACCATGTAATACCCTGTAAACAAACAGTAGAATTTTTAACTTAATCCTAAAGCTGACCAGGAGCTATTTAGTAATTAATTGTCAAATTTGTATTTATTTCCGCTTAAGCATATGCTAATAAAAGGGAGTTGGTGGGCAAAAACGTCTTGCAAAATGCTCCAAACTAGTTAGTCCACCTCTGTATTTGTTATAGCAGCTGCCTTAACCAAGTTCTCAGTCAGTAACTCATAACCAGTAACCTGCATCAGGTACTATGGGTACACCCTGACCCTATGACACACCCTAGCATATGTTGGATGTAAATGACATCAAGCTACAGCAATGACTAATAATAATAATAATAATAATAATAATAATAAGCAAGTTTATTTGTTCAACAGTATATTCAACAAAAAAATATAATGCCAAAGTGTCCAGTTTAAAAAACAACAACATAATGATACCTAAAGGGTAAAGACGCCACTCCGTCCACATTCAACTCTCGACTCGTCTAACATTACTGAAGCAGTCTTTATGCAGCCTATTTGACAGTTGTGTCTAATGCCAAGAGAAAATGGGTCCATTATCACGTTACTTGATCTCAGCCCGAGTGTGTCTGTTATTAAATTGCTGCGTTTAGCATCCAGAAGGCAGCTAATGTTAGCTCTTTTTCTTTTGTCACGACTCATACGCCACTGTCAGAGAGACATTACAGCCAGACGGGCACATACTAGTTAGCTTAGTGAACAATATATAGTTTCAATAGCTAGTGACATAAAAAGCATTTCATCTCTGTATTTCTGTCATGTTTGCCTCTCGCGGCAGGCCAACCACCCCCGCGCATCTTCGTAGTAGTCCAGAAAATGAAAACAATGTAGCTTGTGGACTAGTTTGCTAACCAATTTGAATATTTTGCAGTAACGCAAATACAGCACACATACAAGAAGCCACGGCTACCTTAGCCCCGCTTCGCCCTTTTCTTCGTCTCTTTACTTTCATGTGGAAGACAGAGATCAGTATCGCAACATCGGGGCTATCACTGGCCATATTCTACTGTGAACTACCAGCAAGCTAATGAGGCAGCATCATCACGCGCTGCTCTGTTGATCAGGGGAATCAATACCAATGCAACAAAATATAGCAGCATCCTTACCTCGGTTGATAAAATACATCGGGCCTTTCCTCGTTAAAACTGGCCCTATTTGTGTTCGTGATATTCCATGTGGATTTCCCTATGTCGAAACCATGGTTGATTTGTAGGACGACCTCAGATTTGTACACCCGAAACTAGCTAGCTGGACATCTCAGATTCCACTTCCTAGAGTCATCTACAATTTGCATAGCGACTCTCTCGTTGGCTAAAAGCGTCTCTGACTGTAGGTTAGATTTACTGTCAATTGCCACGCCCCTGCCACGCACATCTGAACACTGATTGGCCATCACTAGGAAACCGTTACAATGTATCTGAAGATCTACATAGAGAACAATGCAGAATATAACAGCAAGTCCCATGCATTGTGACAAATATAACGTTGGGCAACCAACAACCAACAACTTTATTCCAGTTATAATAAATAAATTAACTATAATATTCCCTCTACGTTATTAAATCGATTGGAAGAGCGTAGAACCAACGAGACCATTCTTGAACGTGAGCTGAAACCTCAAATTTTCGTTACATAACATACCCTGACCAGAGTTTTAACTATCAGCAGTTCATTTTATCAGATTTTTTGACTTCATTATTTTTAGGTATGATTATTTAGTTTCTGAAATACTGACATAGGCTAATATTTAGTTTATTTTACACTTCTTCCACTTCCAAAAATTGGGCTAGAGCTTGCTTGTTGCCTTCCCATTAAATATAGCATAAGAGGTATATTATACTGTATTTACAGTATATTATATCCCCCTACCAGGAAAAATAAAGTGCCTACTACTTATACTGCCCTTGATCCCTGGAGAGAGCTCAGGGGTATTATATAGGCTAGTATCGATTATTTTTACTCCAATCTAGGTATTTTCTACACAAGATGCACACACACACACACAATTGGAGCCATTTGTCATTTTCATACAACTGGACTCAAATATAAGGAGTCAGATATTACTATGGACTCATGTGAGGACCCAAAAGTATGTATTGAGTACCAAGAGTGATTATAATCCTGAAATTAAGACACTTCTTGGGCAGTTTGAAATAGGCTTCTCAGGGATTAGGCCTATACATAGTGAGAGACCAGAAAGACAGATTTACATGAATGTAAACAGCATGCAGTATGTTTGAATGCTTTTTATATTCATGTAAATCAGTCTTTTCCATCCCTCACATTGAGCTGTACATCAATCAAGATATAGTTAGTCTTAGTCATAAAGTGAAATTAGGAAGAAATCATTGTGGGGAAAAAGTGAAATAATGAAAAACGATACACTGGATTAAACATTGTATAAAGCAGCCATTAGGCTCACATTGTTGAAATTTAATGATCATCTGATTTTTTTTTAAATAAAAGAACAATACTGTACCACAAAATAATCTCAAGAAACATTGGGTGAAGAAATATGAAGTCTATAGATTGTTATACTGGGGAAGTATAAAAATGGAAAATACTCAAAGAGGCCTAAAACTACTTTTACTACAAGCAAATTCCAATAATGCTACTTTCACCCTTTGTTACTTGCGTCCCTGCTTCCCTTACTCTCTAGAGAAAAGTGATTGGCACAGTGGTTCCCAAAGTAAAATAAAGAAAAGTTACATTTCATCATTACTTCATTTACTATAAATTAGGCAAATGAGAGTATAACAGACCAGAGTATAAGAATGACAGTGACAGTCATTCCTATATTCCCAAATAGATCAGTATTGGACCATCGACCCGCTATTCGATAAGATTGTGTCCCTATGAGCCCCATCTGAGAAGATTGGAGCAGTGGTGTCTGAGATATAATGTTTGAGTTAAACATTTTGACCTTTAGCTATAGTGCCCCCATTAGGGCAATCAGTGTATGTTCACACACAGTGGAAAATACTGCGAGGATCCATCATCCCTCCAAATTTCGTCAAAATCAACCCCCCGCCCCCGCAACTCAATCCTCATTTTGCTGGGGACCTTCTGTAACCTCCCCTGGTGGTCCCCGGACCCCACCTTTGGCAACCACTGGTCTAGCCTACATCAGAGATATTAAAATTTAGACTGCCTTGGATGAGTGCTGATTGTAGGGCTATTTGAAATGAAGGGTCTTTTCATGAAGCAGAGTGGGTGCGCAGAGCAGCACAGCGCGCCTGTTAATCCGGGAGCGAATTTAGAGCCCGCCTCCTCTGTCAATCTGGGGCTCAGTCAGACATCTAGCGGCACAGCGTCGCTTGGGACAAAATTGCGGAACACAAGGGGGAAACAAATATGAAACGTCCCGGGAATTTAATCTCAGTATATATAACGACCTTTACACTTCTGCTTTATCTGTGTTCAGTGCGAGGTAAGCCTTTTTTAAACCCTTGGCAAGTTTACGCGTTACATCTAATTCATTGCATTCAATATAGGATTCAAATCATCAAACTAATTGATGATTGATGTAAACCGGCATTATTACACACAGGGTAATGTTGTACTTCACCGAGGTGTTTACACCCAGAACTAAATTTATTTTCATGTCGCCCAGAGGTGGACTGGGCACTGAATTATGCCAAGTTGCCAAATCGTTCAGTCTTTTTTTGCCATGCTGTTTTCTTCCATTCTCTCATCCTCCAGTGTAAAACCTAAGTCATAATCATTTTACTGAATGCATACGTGTGGCTCGTAAAGATCCTGTTTTATGTATTGAAAGTCAGAGAAAAAGAAGGGGCTATAATAAATAACAAATATGGGGCTGTGCAACAAGTAGGCCCCATCACCTAAATGAAAACATACCCACTCTAACAAACCCTGTCTCCAAATCACCCACTGTGTCAAGCCTCAGTAATCAATGAGTCACTGTTCAGTGACTCACCTTTATTTCTCATTATAAAAATTGTATTTGTGTTGTGCAACTTTCCTTATCATTTACAAAAGCATGTCAGGGTTCAATCATGAAAATAGCAGTTGTTTTCCAAACCTCTATTCATAAAGCAATCCATGTGTAATTTTGGATGCCCTTATGTCAAGATGCCGAGTTGTCATAGTCATGGTATAATGAATGAGTAGATGTGAGACTGTTCTTTTGAGGTCTGCCATACTGTTATTACACCCAGTGGTTATGATAATAGGCATGTTTACAGCAAAAATGCTATTTGCAGGAGGGAAAAAAACCTTTATTGATGCTGACATTGCAATATTGTGGATGTTTTTCTGGTCAGACTAGGAGGCGGTGCAGATGGAATGGAAAATAATGCCCATATGTGTTGTTGTCTGGAGCCAGCATGAACCACATGTCCCTCCATCGAACTTGGTGTTTGGCCTGCAGAGAGTTAGGATCATTGGACTGTGCCATCTAGGAGCACTTGAAGCTATATAAAAACATACTCAGGAAATATGGTGACAACATATCCTCAAGAATACTTTTAAGTGTCGTGAGCAGGCAAAGTGTATGCGACTCTTTTAGGTCCTGCCCTGATGTTTGTGTGCAGCTTATTTGTTCCCTGCCTGCCCACCTGTTGTTTATGAGATCAGATGGGATACTGTCTCAAGCCCCACTGAGCTGCTTCACTGTCATGTTGTGTGGCCATTCGTGAAAGAGGTGTATGCTTGTGTCTAACCTGACTAATCCTGCAAGCTCTTAATCCTGCACACAAACACGTTCTGTTATCAAGTGTCAGATGGATTAAAATATGCTGCCCATTTACAAATTGTTCTCCCTTGCAAGCAGTCTGTTACTAAAGTTGTTTTTCAGTAGCTAAGCAACAGGAAAAATTGAATGTTCTCATGCCCTCCCCTGCCAGAAGTTCATAGAAATGGTACACAATACTGTAAAAGCAAACGTGGTTGGCACAGTTGTTTCTGTATAGAACTGGAAAACAACAACCAGAGGGTATAGGTGCCATCTCTTTAAGTTAGTACAGCTTCTATTCCCATAGTGAAGCTATCATCATTTACTGCACTGCATCTTCTTTTAGGTTTTTGCTTCCACATTAGATCAGGACTCCATCATAAACTACAATATCTGCTATGTTCCCTCTGGTCAATTTGTCTGGCTCACAAAAGGGTTTTCAGACTGGTGTTCATGCTGAAACATGCCAGTCAGTTCACCAGTAAAGCCAGTCTGCTCAGTATAAAGGTTTGGCAGCAACTGTTCTTGGATGAAACAGTGGAGGTACGGTGAGTTTTTGGTTACCTAATAGCCAGGCCCAAACAGAATTTGTGCACTACTAATACCATTGCTTTCATAAACCCAACCCCGCATTTTTATGTTAGTACACAGTGGCAGCACATTTTAGAAGCAAAAACAGAAAACATTTACAGAATTCATAAATGATGCACAGATTTCCAGCCAAAAAATAAAAGAAATGCCCACAGATTTCATCAGGGCCTGCTGGGAGCTTAAAATGGTGTTTCTGATGTGACATCCAGTGAGTCACCAAGATGGAGGAAAAATGAAGAGAACATGAAACAGGACTATACTCTCAGCTGAGAATTATACGTTTTGAAATGGTCACAGTTGTGATGTGACGTCCTCCGCCTCTCCCACTGGAGGCTTCTGCCATCATTTTCCTGATCCAGCCGGGATGTGTGAGTCAGCACTTTGGGCCTCACAGCCAAAGTTGGCCCCAACTCTACTGTTCCTTTGTGCTGCAACGGGGCAGCCACACAGCAACAAAGAGGAAGCTATAGCTGAACATACTGCTCCATAAGAAGAGCACTTAGAAATCCAGTACTGTCCAAAGTGTCCCCAAACACATTGTTATCAGTGATTTTGGTGTACCCACTTTTCCCTAAAGCTGTGTTTCCTACCTCTACTTCAGTTAGTGATTTTAATTTCCCAGAATGCCTTTCGACAACTCTCAGATAACGGGAGTGAACTTGTGTAGGTGGAGAGAGTAATTTTTCCCAGTCAAGAAACACAACATGTCTGTGGCTGCATTGCATTCTGGTCTATTGAGGCTACTGTCAGTGGAGATTTCTCCCTGTATGATTGTTGAACGTCGGTGCAAAATGGTGAACCTAGAAAAAAGCCCTCGCTCTTCAATTCTGAGTGACTGACACCAACACCTGACATTTACAGTAGAGGTGTTAGATAGCTGAAAAATGTCTCCTATCAAAATCCATTGTAGCCGCTCTGGAAATAAGTGATGTCACCGTCTTCTTTTCAATCTCATTTTCACAGGTGACTACTGTGAGGTGAATCTTTGCCATAATGGGGGAACATGTGTGACAGGGGTAGGAGAGGATCCCTTCATCTGTATCTGCACTGATGGCTTCGGCGGAGACACCTGCAACCTGACAGAGACAGGTAGAGAGGAGAGGACCCTTCTGGAGAACAGTGCAGAACCATTGGTTAATCACACACTAAACCTGATTTCTTTCCATCTTTGGTCCTTCTCTCAGGACCTTGCAGTCCTAACCCCTGCAAGAACGATGGGTCTTGCGAGGTTATCGCTCCAACCAGACGAGGAGACGTTTTCAACGAGTACATCTGCAAGTGCCAGCCAGGCTTCGAGGGAGTGCACTGTCAAATCAGTAAGTGACTGCTGGCGGTGTGACTCATGACTGTGACCTGTCCAACATGCCTTGTACACCCACACGTCTATGCATTTGCCACAAATCTCCTCGTTCCTCTGAGGCATCTTTTTTAATTTAGTTAATTTAACCAGGAAAGTCTGGTCGAGATTTATTTTTCAGGGGCGGCCTGGCCTAGACAGAAGCAGAACATTTAATTACAGACAAAACAACAGGAAAACCTACCATAATAACTAGCAGACAATCTAAGAAAAAGGAAGCAAAAGAGAAGAAGGAGAAGGGGGATAGACAGTGTTGGAGAAAATATGCTTAGTCATGATTATGTATCATTTTGTTTGTAAGTGAAGTGCGTAAGAAGTTGTATATACTCTGTATAAAATGAGTGATTTCTCCCTGTTTAGTTGGATCTTACAGGAAGTCACAATGTGATGAAGTGTATTGTCTCCGTGCACGTATAAAGCTATTTTCCTACTGCAAGAGACTGCCTGTTGCTGTGTCTTTATTATACCGGCAAGCTGAGTAGCCTGAGGGAGTCATACAAACATTTTATTCAACAGACAGGAAGAGAAAGGGAGAGAGGAGAAGCAGTTTCACAAGCACAGAAACAGTCAAACATCAACAATGTCCAATAGATTCATTTTCCTTGAGTTTCATGTCCGGTCCTCTGGGGGAGGGGAAGATGAAGACGTGTGTTCAGGACCTCAGACTAGGCTACACTGTCCTCCACATTTCAGAGTAATATAAACACATGCACACACATACAGTGAGTAAGTCAAATCAGTGGACAGGGTGTATGAATAGCATCGGGTGGCACTTCGGGTAGATTTTTTTTAACAGCTAGAAGGGTGTAAACGCCTGAGGTTTTTTCCACCGTGTCACAGCTTCAGCAGTATGATGTGTAGTCGGCTCAGGGCTTCATGAAAGGGCCTCATTCAGCTGCAGGCCTGGTGGTTGTTCTGTTTAGCTGATTAGTAAAAGGGCCACTCCAAGTCTCTTAGCATGCAGAAGCCCTCCACACACAGATTTAACATTTCATTAGTTCAGCTCAGCTTGAACGAATGAATGTAAAGAATTTGATAATTGTGAATCCTGTCATATCCTCTTAAGATAAACCCTGGATTTGGTTTGTAATTAGTGCGAGAGTTTTAAGATTTATTGCTTGAAGAGTGAATTGAAAGATCGAGGAAAGGAAGGAAATACACAGGAATACTTTTTTTTATAAGCAACTAGTTTAGAAAGGAGTAAACTGAAATGCCTTGGATTTAAAGGAGTGGTTTTGAACTTTGATTGACACCCATCACGTGGAACTGAAACAAATGGGTGTATACTCAGTTAGCTCTGGTTCATTGTGTGTGTTTGTGTGTGTGTGTGTCATGTGAAAGTGTTATTTGTTTCTGAACTGTATATGACCTCTTTTACCAGTTAACATTGTATGTGTGATTTTGACACATATGGAATAAAAGCCATAAGGAATAAAAAGGAGAGAAATATCATTTAATGACTATTGGAACAGGCTCTGTCTGGATTTGTATCAGTTACGGTATTTTTCCAAATTAAATGAAAATGAAACTATCCAAACTCTACATAAATTAGCTTTAATCTCATATGAGGTAGGAGATTTAGCGGAGCTGGGAAAGCCCATGGCTAGTCCTCGTCTCACATGCTCTCTTTCTCTTCTGTCTCTGAACTAGTTTAGCCATTACAGCCTTACCTAGGGAGGATGCTATTACAGAACTAGTATTTATTGGAAATGAACCGCTCACCCTCCTAAAACCCAGTCTGACCACCAATTGCAGTGTTTGTGCAGTCTGGTTGTCCACTCCCAAAAGGTTTGTGCAGATTCAGTCAGACGTCATGGTCTTTATGGGTCTGGAGGTGGGGTAATGGGGCCGGGACACAACGCCTGTCCTTCTAACCGCTTCCTCACATGGCATCAGCAAGAGGCAGCTGGCTGGTTGAACTGCTGTTATGTCACTTTTACACGCATGTGCACAAGCATACACATACACTGGATTCAATTTTTCCATTCTCTCTCTCTCTCTCTCTCTCTCTCTCTCTCTCTCTCTCCCTCTCTCCCTCTCTCAGTCTGTCTGTGCCGGTGTTGTCACGGCAATACAGAGAATTTTTAAATTGACCAATCCTCTTAGTGTTAACAGGAGCAGGAGCTAAACAGACACATGTGGCCTAAGTTAACCAGAAGTCTGCCTTTTACATTGGAGTCTGGAAGAGTCTTAGGTTCACCAAGACAGGGAGAAACCATTTTCCATTGGCTAATCGTGGATAGAGGACGTTTTGTCAGTTAGGTCTGCTATGGAACAGTGTTTGAACTAATAGTTGTAGCAGCTCTTGGTGAACATATCAAGGTCCTTTAGGATTTATTTTGTTGCTATAGAGTGGAACACAAGCACAGACATCTCGCTGCTCTTCAAAATATGACCATGCAGTATAAGAGCGCCTCCCTATGGAGATTAGAGAGAATTACATGGTTCCTAAAGGCACGACACACATTACAATTACCAGCCCTTGTCCTTTCAACCCTAACCTGCTATGTCCTCTAAATTGGTTGCCAAGTATGACTTGCCCCGTCTCCTATGTTGCCCTCAGGGGCACCTCTGTCATCAACTGAGACTAAAGAGAAACCACCAGCGTCACCAGCTGTGGGTTGGCGGCACAGTGGGACTATTGTGGCCCCTCCACCTGTCTGACCTGTTCGTAGGCAGGTGTGCACCACATCTATAACCATTCTGTTTTTGATCTTGTGATTGTTGGGTCTGAGAGAAGCTTTCACTACTCTTTGCGGGCTAAAGTTATGTTAAAGGACTACACCGACTGTTTGGGAAAATTGGTCCATTGCTCTGAAAAAAACCCAACACCAACTCTGGATTAATAAAAGGTCTATCTTCTTACATTAGATAATGCTAGTTGCCTACGGGAGCATACAGGATCACAGGAGATGATTTTGGTGGTTCTCTGATTTCCCAAAAAGTCAATGATTAAGTTATGATTGAAAATAATTGTTTGTTTTCTAATTCAGATGTGAATGACTGTGACAACCAGCCCTGTAAGAATGGAGGGATGTGCAGAGATCTGGATGGAGACTACACCTGCCACTGCCCCTCACCCTATGTTGGAAAGCAGTGCCAGCTACGTAGGTCCACCAACCACTATAACATGTCATAAGAGAACTACATTAATACTTATACTAGCATTAACGTACGTGTGCTAAAAGACTGTGAACTGCATCAAAGAATTGGCCACCGGTACGCTGTGTGTATATTAAATGTAATGATCTAACGGTTGTGTGCCAGGTTGTATATCTCTGCTGGGGATGGAGGGAGGGGGAATCGAGGAGTCCCAGATTTCAGCCTCCTCTGTGCACTACGGCATTCTGGGCCTTCAGCGCTGGGGCCCAGAGTTGGCTCGGCTCAACAACCAAGGCATAGTGAACGCCTGGACCTCCGCTGCCCATGACAGGAACCCCTGGATCGAGGTGAGACAAACAGACGAGCCCCCCATTCATTGGACAGATGTTCATTTTCGTAATCATAGTCTGGGTTGAGCTGAATGAACTCTAGCCCTGGTGTTGAGGTTGACTAACCGGATTGCTCTCTGACATCAGATCAACATGCAGAAGAAGATGCGTCTGACAGGCATCATCACCCAGGGTGCCAGTCGCATGGGCAGCGCTGAGTACATCAAGGCCTTCAAGCTGGCAAGCAGCTTTGATGGACAGACCTACACGACGTACCGATCGGATGGCCAGAGGAATGACAAGGTTAGGGGGGTTTACCACGTTTCAACCATACCTTACTTACCTTGTGTCTTGTACTAGCAGCTGTTACATAACTGTAGACAGCAGATTGCTCAGAGAGCGTCTTCAGCTGACCCGCCTCATTTCCTGTGCCTTGTGCTCCAGGTTTTTGTGGGCAACATAGATAACGACAGTACAAAGACCAACCTGTTTGACCCCGTCTATCGTGGCCCAGTACGTCCGCATCATCCCTGTGGTGTGCCGCAAAGCCTGCACCCTGCGCATGGAGCTGGTGGGCTGCGAGCTCAATGGTAATAACGCAGTAGAAAACATCCAACACACTTTGAAGCAGATTCTCTTCCTTAAAGTCTCAGAAAGGCAGAAACAAGAAATAAAGATAATGGTGGATGGAAATACTTCTTTTTCCATGGATACAGATGGAAAAGACAGATCACAATTCAAGAGTCAAGTCCATTCCAGTCCATCTGAGTTTCCATTTTGAACTGAAGCGAAACATATATAAATCCCTGAAGTGGGGAAGAAGTGGGAAAAGCCTCTTTTGTTTTAACTTTCCCACAGCTTCTTTTTTATTGTGTTGTTTCTGTCTTTCTGTGGTTGCCCTGACAAGTATGATAACAGTAGAAGGGTTTTATTTCAACAGCATAACATGGGCCCCCATCTCGCTGTGGTGAGGCCACAGGGAAACATTACAGTATAAACAGTATTCAGTGGGCAGCCTTACCATACAACAATAAAAAAGCACACACACACGCACATAAACACTACACACACATATACATATTTGAGTTTTCCCACCTCCATCCTATTGTCCTTTGTCTTCTTTGAACACATGGTGTATGCATACACACTGCATGCTGCGTAGCTCTGTGCATTTTACTGCTTCATCTCTCTACTCTATTTCCATTCCTTCCACTTGGCCATGGGTGGGTGTAAAAACTATTAAAAATTAAAATTATATGAATCAATCAGATGATTTCTGCATGTTCCTCATTTTCTTGAAATGGTTCAATGAAATCTCAAATGGTTCTCTTGAAATGGTGAAAACAAGACAGCTCTCCCGGTGGTTTGTTCTTTTCTTTGGGTGTGATCGTTGGTTTTTTTCATCTCTGGTCTTCTTCCCCTGTCTTCTTTTTCTCTGTCTGTCATTTTCCCTCTCTCCGCCTTTCTCTCTGCTTTTTTATTCACAGTTCATTCAAACACGGCAGGTTGCTCTGAGCCCATGGGAATGAAGTCTCGCCTCATCTCTGACGGGCAGCTGTCAGCCTCCAGCTCTTTCCGCACCTGGGGCATTGATACCTTCACATGGCACCCGCAATTCGCCCGACTGGATAAGCAGGGAAAGACCAACGCCTGGTCTCCTGCCAGCTACAACCGCTCAGAGTGGATCCAGGTTAGGGAATCCTCAGTGGCAGAATGACTGAATGAATGAATGGGTGACATGGGATCTTCAGTGATCCTCAAAATAACTGGCATTCTGTGTCGAGAGCTAGGCAAGTAAAAATAGATCGTTGTTTGCATGGTGAAGTCTTGCAGTCTCAACTCTCAACCTTTCTGTGACATTTAAAGCCAGAGGATGTTGAAATGTCTTAACTGCTCTCTGTGATCCCACCCCAGGTGGACCTAGAGAAGACGAAGCGCCTCACAGGCATTGTCACCCAGGGGGCCAAGGACTTTGGGGTGGTGCAGTTTGTGTCAATGTTTAAAGTAGCTTACAGTGACGACGGACAGTCTTGGAGCATGGTGAAGCAGGAGAACACTGGCAATGATAAGGTAAGACAGTTGTGGAGTCTTAAAATGTCTACCCCTAATAAAACGAGTACTATAGCCTTTGCATAGCCTGGTCTTGAGATTCTTGAATAGCTTTGCTGGAGCAGCGATAGGCCCATTCTCTTAGAGGAACAGGGAAATAAAGACTTCTCTGTCCGTTTTGAGAGAAAATCAGCTGATGTTTGTACAGTGGCTGGACACAGATGATTCAATAAAACTGTAGAAGAAATCTTTGATCTTTTTATTGAGTGCAGAGCGGGCAGGCCCTTGACATAATGATGTCGCCCGGGGCTTTGTCTGAGTGCTCCGAACGGCTGGGTGGGGCCAGTAGAAATTGGGTCGTAAGGTTGTCATGGGCCAGCCAGATTTACAGCCCCTGATGACAGTCAGTCATAGCATGTGCCATTTGGTGGATGCCTTTATCCAAAGTGCCTTACACTGCCATGAGTTTCGTACAATTTTAGCGTGTATGGCCGCATTGGGAATCGAAGCCTTAAGCTGTGCTGCAGTGTTAGTGCAATGCCTTACCCATTGATTGCACAATTTTTCAAGCCCTTTAAAAAATGATCATACTTTTATAATTCCCCAAACATTTTATTTGCAGATTTTCCAAGGCAACATTGACAACAACACTCATAAGAAGAACCTGTTTGAGCCGGCGTTCTATGCCCGATATGTCCGCGTCGTGCCCTGGGAGTGGCATGAACGCATCACCCTGCGCATGGAGCTGCTGGGCTGCGATGACTAGAGGTTCATCACGCTCAGACCACCGGCGCTCCATCCCTGTCCAGCCTCTTCATCTCTTCAGATCACACCCGGGACTGCATTTGAGACAGAAGTTATCTTAACCTTCTCTAGCACCAGGACATCCAACATATAGACTGCACCTCACATTGGCTTGTGTTTCGTTCTCCATTCATTTCTCTGTGCAGGTCTGGATAAAGCTAATGTCAGCTGAATAACTGGGATTGTAGGACTTACAGCACTTTTTGGGTAGTGACATTTTTAGGTTCATGTTAATAGAATTAGTTTGTGTTTGAGAGCCCTCTATTGAGTATCTATGCTTTGATTTTCAGTGGCTTTGGATCTTTGCAAATGGTTTTACTATTTACTATGTAATTTATTTGCTTCATCTAAGAATTCATTTTGATTTCTGGCCGCTCTCGAAGTTGGTACCTTGTGATTGTTGCTCTTCACCTCTTCAGTTGTACTCTGAACTAAAAGCTGAACTGCCAGTTTCAACATGCTGTCACTTTACTGGGTCGTCCTTTGACCTGGCTTTGTAGTCCTGCACCAGGAAACAACCCCGCTATTTTTCAGTAGTCACAAAGGTTTCACAGACGACAGACAAAGGGCATCCTGAAGTTTCTCACCGGTATCGCTCACTTCGCTGATCATTCAGCTACTGGTTCATCAACGGAGTAGTGAAGTACTGAAGCAGGGCCTGTGCAATATATATTTGGGGATATCCAGATGGAAGAAGTATTTTCAAATTTGAATTACAATGCTCTGCTTAAATCTTATGTATCAAATGATGGAATGCGAAACTGTAGGGATTTCTGCATGATGTTGGTATGTTTTGCACTTGATATCTCCATTTTTTTCTACAATTTTAGCAGGTTTTTCTTCATTCTGACATATAATTAGATTCTTATTTAATCATTTTTATTACAAATGTGAAATATTGAGAAAGAAGTGTAGAAAATAACTGTGGTTTTACATTCTTTTTTATTCATTGTTGCTCTTGAACAGAGATCATTTATTAAAAATGAAAAGAAAAATATGTGTCTTTTTTTCAATCGAGAAACGTGATTAAAACATGTCTATCAAGAACTGGTATAAGGGGCTATACTGTATATGACTGGTCACACCACAGCTTTATTCACATTCATTGCCAAGGAGTCCCAAGTGGCCAGATAATGTCCATCAGTGGGTGTTGCTGGCAGAGCACGAAAAACACTGATGTTTGAACCTGACTGTTCAACGATGCCAGCGACACCATTTAAAGGGGACTACAGAGAAAAAGGGAGCAGTGGGGAGGACGGTCACTCCATGCTCTTTTGCACACCAAACTGTGCCGTCACTAACCATAGCGACAATTCTGTCACATTCTCAATCTCATATGAGAGGAAGGCAGGACTTAGTGTAAAACTAAATTCAGCTCTTCTTACTACAATATCTACATGACATGACCAGGTCAATGAATCTCAAACCTTTTGACAACGAATCCACCGCCAGTTGCATCCTGCTTTCCAGAGATGTTGTGTGTCTCCCCTGTGCTCGCATTCTCCATGCAGGACTACTGGGGGTTGGCCTGCTGTTTATGGGAGTAATTACACCCTGTTAGCCCCTCATCTCCCTGCTATGCATACAGTCCTGGTATGTCTAGCCCCTGGCAACAGCTTTCATCTCTGTGAAATGAATACAGTGAAGGACGGAGCATCTCTTAACACATCTGTCGTCACTGTGTGTGTGTGTGTGAGCCTACTGGTTGTGTCTGTATACTGTATTTTATGTGTGCATGTGTTTTCCATAGCAAAGCAGGGTTCCAATAAAAAATAATGTGTCCAGAAAAACACAGTGCCAGCTCCACCAACATCTGCTTTTAAGGAGCGATGCAAAGAAGTCGTCTCTGCTTTCTCCCTAGATATTCCTCCCCCAACAGCTGGCCAAAATGAGTTCATTTGTTATGGTTGGTGGTGGTGTGATAAAACATAGTGATTTTGTAAATGACATTGGTGGGAGCAGGACCAAAACAACTTTCTGGGAATTCTTGGAGTGTTAGGCAATAATTCAGCCAATGTAGGAGTTGGAGTTGTACTATTAGTTTAATTACATTTTGTGGTAGTTTGGTCGGAGTTTCTATACATTTTAGCACATTTTCTCATACACTTTGGTACGTAAAGCAAAGATTAACCCTAAAAAATAGTTAACATATGTAATCTCTCTGATCTTAGACAGTTCAACAAGAACCACTGTCTCCCAAAGAATGGCTAGATTTGACAAAGGAGTTTTCACCAAATGAATCATATTTCCGAGCTTTCTTTCAATGCTTATAGTTATAAAGCAGAAAATGTGTCCATATTCTTGTAAATGTATCCTTGGTAATGCCCACAATGTTGGTTTCCCATTGACTGCCAGTGGTGCTTCTCCGGTAATTGAACATTGGGAGACAAATATATACTAAACGGTCCAAGATTAAAGTTTTTTATTTCATTATATTACAAAACAACACTGCTAAATGAAATCTAGGTTTTAGGAATTGTCCTTCCTATTTGGCATTATTGTTTTCCACATCTCACTTGATTCAAACACAGGTATTCATGCCACGACCTTTTATTCCAATCAGTTTTAAGTTGACAGTTGTTTCAGCCTTTCTTGTTTAACTACCTTTTAGTTATAATGTAATCTCCAGTTATATAGAGTAAATACATTCCCTTGCTTTAATGTGAAATATTAGGCCTTGTTTTCTACGTATCTGCACCGACGGAGATAAGAGCCTCAATAGACTAAGTGATGATATTTTGCGCCCCTCACCAACTGTGCGCACTAGGGGGTTTGCGTCATCTTTGGGTACATCGGTGTTTCTCTGCAGACTTCTGAGGTACGCATCATTTCCCTCTGCTCCTCGACATCAAGGCTTCTTTCCACGACCTTCGAGGGAATTTAAAACAAGAAAAGCAGGACAGAAGCACAAATAGGTGTTTTGCGGTAAGTGGACGACGACAAACCCAGAATATTAACGAAATGATTGAGCTTCAAATATGTATGCTCTTTATTAACTTATTAACATTTTGTTTTATTGTATACATAGTGTATACATAGTCTTGGATTTAAATGCAATTTACGGGTTCTATGTTTTTTTCTCACCTGTCGCCCAGGTGTGCTATGCAGGTTCTCCATCTGAATAATTTGATTTGATACTACATTCACCGCTGGCTATGGCACTAAGCAAAGCAGGCAAGGCTACAAATAATTATGAAGTGAAAAATACATCATTATGGTGCTGATAAAATAGGGCACCAACTT
Source organism: Hoplostethus atlanticus (assembly GCA_034670405.1). Lineage (NCBI taxonomy): Eukaryota > Metazoa > Chordata > Actinopteri > Trachichthyiformes > Trachichthyidae > Hoplostethus > Hoplostethus atlanticus. The sequence continues at coordinate 3,942,096 of JAXDDX010000009.1, forward strand.
GCAATATAGAAAACAAATTGTTGACAATTGCAAGACGATCGACGATTATAATTTTAAAATAGAAGGGCTTAAATCAATCAACTCAAAACTAACTGTTCTTTGGCCAGCAAAATAATTATTTTACTGTATTTTACTTAAATGATACACAAACCTATTCAGCCGCAACAAGTTATCAAAATAGGCCAACATTATTTTGTTTAAATTGTCATAGAGTAGGCGCACTTAACATGGTGCCATACTGCCCTCCACTGGCGGTGGAGTGTCATAACATCCAATTACAAAATTTAGCATTTCATTTTGTTTTTGTGACCAACAAGCTAATCAGAGCTCTCTCAACAGGCCCGAGGCTTGTACTGTGACTCAAAAGGATCAGTATTTCAAAGAGTTTCTGAGTCTTCCCAGGATGGTAGTTCATTACCTTCACCCTCTACTGATGTTGGGGGTTCAGCTGCTTCTCTCCAGCTGGGCACAGGCCGCTGCTCCTGGAGACCCCGACCACTTCTTCTACCGTGACCTCCTCAATGGAAATGGCAATGGAGAGAGTATGCACTCTTAAGGTCCTATTACAAAAGATCACATTAGAGCTACCAGGTGTATTTTAATTGGCATCAGTTCATATTCCTATATTAATTAGTGCAATATTTTGATGGTGTAACTCTTTATTTCCACCAGTCCATTTTAATGGTTTGAAGCTCTATGTGGACTCCAGCCGGCCATCTGTGTTTGCTGTCCGAGGGGGTAATGCCACCCTACCATGCAGGTATTGGTATGAGCCTGAGCTGAGCTCCCCAAGGAGGGCCCGGGTCAAGTGGTCCTGGCTGCCTGCCGTCGGTGGACACGAGACAGACGTACTGGTGGCTATTGGGTCCAGCAGTCGAAGCTTTGGGAACTTCAGGTTAATCAAAGGCCGATGACATCATTCATGATGATTATTTACTGTTACTAGTGGCTAGTAGTGTTGCAACTCCAAAATGAATTTAGCACCCTTCAGTTGCACACGTGATAAACAATGGCTTGTCTGTCTCAAAGAAAGTTAAGGTGTCTGTCTGTCTGTCTGTCTGTCTGTCTGTCTGTCTGTCTGTCTGTTGGTCAGGGGCCGTGTGCTTCTCAGACAGGACTTCCCAGGAGATGCTACACTGGTCATGACTGAACTCCAGCTGAATGATACAGGCCGCTATCGCTGTGAGGTCGTAGACGGACTCGAGGACAAGAGCACTTTAGTTGACCTGGAGTTACGAGGTTGGCCCATCTGTACTTACACCTGTACACAGTGCAATACCATAATATTTTTTTTCAGAGGTAATATGACTTCAAATGTTATATGGAGGGTTTCATTCTATTCATATGTCCATTTTAGGAAATAGACTGACGTGATGTTAATGTTTCAAAAATATACAACTGATGATATAATCTTAAAGGTTTGTACATTTCAGCTTGCTACTCCATTCAGACCCACGCTCTGCCTGAGGAGCTTAGTCTTCTTTTTTTTATTCTATTCTTTTTATTTTTTCATTCTATTCTATTCTATTTGTGGATTCATATCTGGTATTATTGTTGCTATTGGATTTTATTTGCTATTTGTTTTGTAAAACTCTTTGCAACAGTTTTGAATGTGACATATAAATAAAGATTATTACTATTATTAGTAGTAGTAGTAGTGTAGTACTAGTAGTAGTACTAGTAGTAGTAGTAGTAGTAGTAATAGTAGTAGTAGTCATAGGCATAGATTTGGTTATAGTAGTAGCTATAGTAGTAGCAGTAGTAGTAGTGTTACTATTTAGCTATTAATGTCCATTTTTCTAATGTTATATCAAACTTTTATAACCATAACTATCTAATTTCTTCTTCCAGGTGTGGTGTTTCCCTACCAGCCCCCTCATGGGCGCTACTACCTGAATTTCCTGGGGGCCCAGCGGGCCTGTGAGGAGCAGGACTCCACCCTGGCCACCTTCGAGCAGCTCTTCCAGTCCTGGAAGGAGGGCCTGAACTGGTGCAATGCAGGCTGGCTGGCCGATGGGACGGTCCAGTACCCCATCTCCCAGCCCAGGGAGCCTTGTGGGGGGCATGGCCTTGCCCCAGGGGTCCGGAGCTACGGCAGACGCCACCGCCACCTTCATCGCTATGATGTCTTCTGCTTCTCCTCTTCGCTCCGTGGTGAGATGGGCTTTGAAGTGACTGACTCCACTACACACCATATCTGTCTGGTTCTAAAATTTGAAATCATTTGGTAAAAGTGACACCCTAATCTTACAAAGAGAGTGACATCACAAAACTAAAAACAAATACTGGTACTTTTTAAAGGATGGTGGGTAACTTAGGTTCTTGGTAGACCAAATAAAAACACTTTAACAGACTGGAGCCTCCATAATTTAGAAATATTGAATAATATTAATAATGTATTATTATTGTTGTTGTTATAATAATAATAATAATAATAATAATAATAATAATAATAATAATAATAGTAAATTAGATAACACTTCTTTTCAGACGTAGTGTTCAATTTCAATTGTAACCCTTGTCAGCACACTACTTACTGGTGCAGTGTAATATCTGTTATACTTTGTGTTCATATTTCCATGTAGTCTAACCCAGAGAAAGATAGCTGAATATCTAACAGGTGTTGCTCTTCTGTAGGGGACGTCTACTATCTGCAGCACCCCCTCAAGCTGAACCTGACCGAGGCTCAGACGGCGTGTCGAGAGGACGGAGCTGAGATAGCCAAGGTTGGCCATCTCTATGCCGCCTGGAAATTCACGGGGCTAGACCGCTGTGACGCCGGCTGGCTAGCCGATGGAAGTCTTCGCTATCCCATCACTAGTCCCCGTAAAAACTGTGGTCCCTCAGAGCCGGGGGTGCGCAGCTTGGGTTTCCCACCTCCACAACATAAGCATGGCGTGTACTGCTATAAGTCAGTTGATAAATGAGTGCAGATCCCTACCCTTCAGTGACGTCAGACATGTGAGAGCTGACTTTGATTTTTTTATGGTATTATGCTGTGTTGTGGGAAATGGGCATCATCTGTAACATCAAGAGCCGCAGAAATGCACAGAGATATATTCACTCATCACCCACATGACAGACCAGCCTGGTATCTGGGCATCTCACAGTAATAATAGTGTAGAATAGTTGTTTTTAACTGTACTCCCGCTATAAAGGGACGCTGTATCTTTTTCATACTGTGTTAGTGCATGTTTCTGTCTCATCTTTCTCTGATAGTTTGTGACAAGTTATACTATATTGTCTGAGGTTGTAAATAGTACTGTGTGAACATGAAACTCATAGTTTTACAGTCATATTTGACTAACCATTAGCTATACCTGATTGTATTTATCTACTGCATTCTCTCTGCACACTCCTGTTTTTGTATAACATGAGAGCAGAACATTTACTTTAATGTGATAAATGACATAAACTACTGAAACGACAACAATAATTTCTACTGTATACCCATGTACCTCTATTGATTTCCACAGTGGTGTAGGTGTTGGTTTATTGATATTTATCTGTGATATTGGAAATATAAATAACTTATTTTTGTATAACAAATACATTTCCAGACCCTTTAAATGTCTGTACAGAAGATGTGTCTCTCCTATTTTCAGCAACTCACAGCAAAGAAGAAATGTGTGTGTGTGTGTGTGTGTGTGTGTGTGTGTGTGTGTGTGTGTGTGTGTGTGTGTGGAGAAAAGGTGCTTCTAAATCTCAAATGCAGATCCAACATCTACCAGCAGATGGCAGTCAGATGTTCATAATCAGGTTTCAGACAAATTCATTTATTAACGCAGAACAAAATGTACACTAATTACATTTTATTTACTGCTGGACTTTCTAATATGAACTACTGCTTATTAGTTACACCACAAATGTAAATCTGTTGCTGTGTTTGAGAAGCTTCAGACTAAGATATAATCTGAAACCACACGGCCTAGGTTATTTTGAAGTTTTGACATCTAGGGTTGTATACTGATCAGGTTTTACATAATATTACCTTTGCCTTGGAATAATGAACCAACTATACATTAACCATAGGCATAGATCAGTCAGATTTCAGATGTGAACAAACTGTAGTCATGTAGAAAATCTGATATTAGCAAAGGAAATAAAATTAGATCAAATGTGAAGGATACAGGTTGACACATATGTGACTACTGTAAGCAAAGGGAAAGTCAAACATGGCAACTTGGAGGGGGAAAAAACAGCACACACAGGATATGGCGCACCAAACATTTCAGTCTGTACTCATTATAGTTGGATGGTTCATTGAATGGTGGGAAACAAATGTCGGCCCAGACATATTTTAGATACATCAAAGTGCAATAGATAGCTAGAAAACAACAACAAACAAACAAACAGAGAGACATACAGTTAGGAAATGTCATGTGGAATGTGTACACAGTAAGTTATTATGAAAAAATACACTGTAACTAAGGGAGTCCAATACCTTGAGTCACTATAATTGTACTGGGTTGTTAGATAGAAGTTTCATGCTCTGACCTTCACAGCTTCGATTCAATTGTTCATCAGACAGTATCTATGTGAGTGGATGTGCTACTAACCCATTTATTAAGCTCATGCAACTAGCGGCTGCCCCTACATTAGTTGTTACACTCTCAGAGAGGGGATGGCATCATCTCACATCTATAAAGATATCATATCTGCATATGATAATATGAGATACAACAAACAATAAAATTGTGACATAATCACAATAAAAGCCTGTCATGATAAAATGCGATATCCCCCAATATCGGAAAAACCTGCTTGCATGCAGTCACATAATAATTATCTAAAGCCGCGTGGAGCAGTTTTACACACAGCCAGTTTTAATACGTATTGACTTATGACAATTTTATGGAGTTGACTCCTCATGGTGACGTTGAAGTGTTGATTGGAGAGTTGTTTGTCCACTCACAGAGCTGATATGGCTCTGGGGCGGCTGTTCAAAACTAAGTGTTAAATTAACTCTGATCTTAAATAAAGGATATAAGGATAAGGATATGTGACACATCACATTATTTGATATAGTGGATCATATCTGACACCAACTATATAGCTACTCACAACACAGCATTACATTTGACCTTTATTAATTTCACCTAACTGTTTAGTCAGCAGCATCAGACATTGTCACACTGTGCTAAACAAAGCTGTTTTTATTCTAACTTAAAGGACATGTCTAAAGCAATGCATGCTATTAGTAGGTTACCAAGAAGCAAAATATTACCTAAAACACCGTTAAATAAGTATATGGCAAAAACCTAGATAAATGTTGGACACCTCAATTCTCATTCAAAACAGAAAGTATTTTTTTGCCGGCCTTCCTGAGGAGTTGCAAGAACGAGGCAGATAGCATCATATTTCTGGTTTATGCTTGGAAAATAATGATCACATTAGGCCCTCTAGAATGGTGATTCACAAAAAATGTCTTCCTCACCAAAGCTGTAATTGTATTGTATTGTATTGAATAACATGATTCAGCCTGCACACTTTAAATACTAAGAATCTAATTTGTTCTATGACTAAGAATCTCTCAGTCACATTTTAAAGACAACAGTGTTCTTAATATATCAAATGGTAGTCAAATGACAAGGGAGAGAAGCATATCAATCTTAGTTTGACTTCCTTAAAGCCATGAACCAGATTTCATCCCTGAAAATATAGGCGTGTGTGCAGTAGTGTTTTATAGATTTCATTATATTGAGAAAGTCTCAGACTCCTAAATGGCAGAATGAAGCAAGAATGAAGTCACACTATGAATAGAAATCTTACAAGTTAAAACTGTATTCCATACTTGGCAACCTCCTCTTCATAGTTGAGGTTCTCGAGGGTGTAAACCCCAGCGTAAGTGATATTTTGGTGTAACCTCAGGAAACTGTGTCATGAAATTGCTTGGAAAGATTGTAAACAAAACAAAAAGAGGTCAAATGCAGGCTGGTAAAATATATATATTTTATTATTAATGTCACAAGAGATGCTATATTCTTTATCTTTTGGGTTACTGGTTCAGATAAAAGAGAATTGGTTTTCTCACAAATTGTTCTAAGGCAATACTGACAGCCTTATCTTGCATGTGCTATATAATGTTATATATGATGCGTAACCTATTTTCTTAAAGTGAAATGCTGATAACACTGCTGAATAAAACTAGGCCAACATGAAAAATTAGTAATGAAAAACTGAAAAGGCATCGAGACCATGCCCAAAAAAAAGCAGTGATGTTCTACATTTAACATGTGTATGTGAATATTCCAGTCCAATAAAATCTAAAAATTGTGTTGCAATTCATTGGTGCTCATACTCTCAGCTGATAAGGCAATCTACAAACAGTGAAGAAGTGGAAAATAAAAAGGTGGGTAAAATATGGCAAACAACCACCAATACAAACAAAAATCATTCTATCAATCATTATATTTTCAGAAAAGCATTATTTTATGTTTTTTTTACCCATACAAATATCTTTATGTAACTTAAATCAGTTTGATGCTATTCACTATGGTGTGTACTATGAATTTGTCATAAAAACATTATGTCAGACTAAAACTGTGGGTAAACATGACTCCAAATAGGATGAAAAAAACCCAAAGTCTTACATCTGCAGTAAATGAGAAAACGATGACAAAACTCCAGCAGATAATGAAATAAGCCAAATCCAGCAAGTAATGATTCTTTTCTCCATCTACACTTTCTTGCATTAAAATTAGAGCGTGGGTTAAACCCACGTGGGCGGGGTGAGCGGGGGCGCTGCGGTAATACTCGGTGATTGGTTGTCTGAGTTTTTACTTCCGCAGGCGCGAGGTATTTATATAGCCAATCACCACACACTACTCAGTATGTGTAGACTTGAGATTTGGCAAGCGGGTCTCTCTTGGTGGAAGACAGCATCGGATCGACATCGTCCAGCTTTCACCCTACTCAACAATGGAGGACTCGAGTAGTTGACGTTTCCTGTAACCTTCTCTTTTTAAGTTTTCTTCCGTCTGATCATTGTGTTCCGAACTGAGCTGACCGGTCCTGGTTTATCGACTTTCTGAGCTTTCACGATCCAAACATGAAGTACATTATCGGCATCGGCGGGTGAGTTTAGATGAATGGTTCCGGTAACGTTAACGGTTAGATAACTAGGCCGTCCGTCTGGTGCACGTGGGGCGGGCGGTTTTATCATCTACTGACCAGACTTCCTCTTTTATATTTCCTGTAGAAACCGAATATTGTGAAAAAATGTCGTGTACAAGCCTCAGAGCATGTGGACGTCGGACAGTGTATAGCGTATAAACGGTGTATAAACAGTTCTGGCAGCGATGTTTCAGCAAATGAACGGATCTTGGCGAAAGCTAAAGGAAGCATTGTCGGGGGAAGTGGTGGGGGGTGGGACCCACTTTATTTTTTTTTTTTTTTTTAATTACATCTTAATTTTCATAATTCATATTTTTAATACTATTCCAATTCATAGTATACATGAAAAATGTCAAATTGTAAATTATACGTTGGTGTTGAAAAATGTGTAAACGTTACTGTAGCTGAACATAACTTGGTGTGTTCATCTTTTTGCTTTATAAAAGACTGGAGGTCCCGGTTCACCCACCTTATTTCCCACTGCATGCACTAGTAAACACCAAATATTACATTCCTGTGCTATTGTATGGTTACTAGTCATTCTTAGCACTGCTTGCATCATCACCAATATGGCTATTCCTTGTTCCATACAGGGTAACCAATGGAGGGAAAACCACCCTCACCGACAGATTGATCAAGGCCTTGCCCAACTGCTGTGTGGTACATCAGGATGACTTCTTCAAGGTGAGTTTCATACGACTGTTTTGGGATATACAAAGTTTTTTGTTTTTTTTAATGTGAAAAGTAACAAGTTGGTGAAGTGTTAACACTTGCTGCTTGTGATGCTAGATATAGTGTAAGCTGAAAAGATGATAACATATTGGTTAAAGTGACCAAGTGTATCAAAGCCCTACCAGAGCCTTCCATTTGGCAGAGAGTAGTACTAGTGGAATGTACCTGGGTACATCTTATTCATGTATGTTTCAGCCCCAAGATCAGATTGAAGTTGGTGAAGATGGCTTTAAGCAGTATGATGGTAAGCCTTGGTCTTTATGGGCGGGTTTTGTGTGTGTGTGTGCGTGCGTGTCCATGTTTATGTGCAACGGGATGCCTGTAATCTGCATCTTTCATAACAAAGACGATTGACTTGAACAGCCTGTTTCCTAATTGCCTTCCTCCCTCCTTTTCTCTCAGTCATTACTGCTTTGGACATGGACGCCATGATGAGTACGGTCTATGCGTGGATGGAGAACCCAGTGAAGTTTGAGAAGTCGCATGGCATTAATAACACCCAGGATACCGAGATTCTCCCAGTGTCAGACCGTAAGGAGGAGGAGACTCACTTCCTTATCGTGGAGGGCTTCCTGCTTTACACCTATGGGTGAGAATGCATGTGCTGCATTGTGTTTCACAAGTAGGAATGAGAGGCTGCCAGCATTCCTCTCAGTGCAGTGATTACTTTCTCACTGTCACAAAGATGTGAGACCAGTAAAGTTGGAAATGTAGTTATTTTGTGTTTGTGTTCTTGCAGACCTTTGATCGACGTACTGAACCAACGCTACTTTATTTCCATTCCATACGAAGAATGCAAAAAGAGGAGGTGGTAAGTGTGTGTGTGTGTTTGTTTGTTTGTTTGTTTGTTTGTTTTGCGCTGTTGTAGTCTAGTCTGGTGTTGTCTATGTCCTATCTAATCTGTGTGGTGTCTATGTCCATTCTAATCTGTGTGGTGTTCCCTGGCAGCTCTAGGAACTACACGGTGCCAGACCCCCCAGGTCTGTTTGACGGTCATGTCTGGCCCATGTATGTAAAACACAAGGAAATCATGGAGGAGTCAGCAGTTGAAGTTTGTAAGTCTGCGTGTTATTACTGTCCTGCATGGGATTGATGTGCAGAACTTGCCTACAACTGCTTTTGATATGAATATTGTAGAAGGCAGATGAGCAAAGATTTTGTTGTATAAACTGAATGTATATATTTTATATTACAGTGCAGCTAGATGGAACTAAGTCAAAGGAACAATTGTTCAACTTTGTCTGTGGGGACATCCTGAATTACACCCAGAAGTGTCTGTAATAAACAAAGGTACATACCCCATCTGTATTTTTTTCACATTAAAATGTCTTTGCAAGTGTAAGCCTGTGAGATTCTGAACATCTTTATGCATTACAGGTCACACGATCGGCTAAGGAGGAGCATATATTCAGCCTGCAGGAGGGAAACCGCCTTTCCTAAACAGTTTTTACCTGGCAGCTCTTTTAGCTGGCAAGACTTTTGTACATGTAAATTATTAACCTGACTGTATCAAATGCTGGCATGATTTTATATCAACAATATTTATTTCTTTGTTACAGCCTACTATCAAATTGATAATGCTCACAGGATGGTTGCACTCAATAAATGATCCTCCTGCCATTCTGCCTTACTGCTCTTGTGATCACTTGTTGTTGCTTATTTTAAGGAGATTTTTATCAACTATGTTGCACAACAGATATCAGGTGTTGATCAACAAAACCTAATTGTAATAGAAGCCAACTTTATTGTCCAGCCAAGGCAGGAAAATGACCCATTAACACTGCCCTCACAACCCCAGGCTGTTGGGGCTTGAAGTTATTAAAGTCTTTAGAAGTTACAACTTAACTACAGTACCAACCGCTCTCACTATCTGACTCCCAGGCAGCAGTTGGTGTGGTGTGGTGTGAGCGGGATCATGAGACTGAACCCTGTGACGTTTTCAGCACAAACTTGCATGATGCTAGTCTAAATTCAGCCTGTTTCTCTGAGTTCAAAGAGTTTCCCCAGAATAAACTAGCTCAGGACGACTGTATTGCCAGAAATTGGCCACTAGATCAATGTGCTTTGCTTGCCTGCAGGGCAACAGCCTTAACGTAACATTATCAAGATGAACTGTCAAAGTGTTCAGAATTGAATCCCTGTGACACAGAGAGGGTGATGTTGAAAAACCTGTCATGCCTTACAGTGAGTGCATCAATAATGTGGTAATTCAGGTTTCACTAATTTGGTTGAGTCATGTTTGTAATGTCATACAGTGTTGAGTTAGTGTGAGGGTTAATTAATATGATGTATCAGATACATTTTGGCTATTGATATTTAAAGAACCTGAATCAGCACATTGGTCTGTTCAATACTGCTCACATAAGGCAAATGGGCAATTGTCATACAGTAGAAAGCATCTAGAAAGCTATTCCTTAGATAAACCGTGACTAGCTAATGCACAAATAATGCTTTAATGCTGCTGTTTGTGAGTAAGTACTCCATATATTTTGCCGCAATGGAAATAAAGCAACAGAAGTAACAGCTCATGAAGTCTAAACTCTTCACCCGCAGAAGTCTGGAACAGTTTGTGCTGTCGGTGTGAGTCATGACCCTGAGGGAGTGGGTAGATTTCCAGTAGTCCTTTTCTTCCTTTACTGTATAGTGAGGCATTATGCAACACACATGCTATAGAAGTAGGTCATCGCTGAGTCAAGCAGAGAACTTGCCCAACATATGAAACCTGTATTGTGTATTGTGTATTGCACTAAGCTATTATTGTATAGTGCTGTGTGCCTCTCTAGCTTTGTACTGCTGCATAACTGCAATTTCCCCTCAAGGACAATAAAGAGCCATCTATCTATCTAAAATGATATACGTTTTCCTTGTGCAGGAGGGTTATTACTGTTGGTTTTCTTCAAAATAGAGGTTAGATTCAATGTGCTGTGTATAATCCATTATAGTTATACAGTTATAGTTCATTTTGGCAAAAACGCCATTGTTTAATATCTAAAATATTAAGAGTCCAATCTGTAAATAAGAGTTCTGCAGGCAGCAAATGGCTCAACTACAACATTCTTTACAATTTACAAGTAAGTCTGGTTCCACTGGTGAATATCAAATAACTCTAATAACAACTCTTCAAATAATATTGGATAAATGTATATAAATACATCTACATTGCTGGACAAATGGTCTGGCAAAGAACATGTGCTGTGTTAGTCACTAAAACATTCACAGTGCACAATACAGTTCTTATGTCTCTTGTAACACACACACACACACACACACAGTGCAGTTATGTCTCAATGTCAGACTGACATTAGCTTGTGCAGTCTTACCCTCTCACCATAAATCAGGAGAAAGCTTGTTGGCTTATACATTTCTTTGTTACAGCAGCCGAGACGTAGAATAACACTAAGAATAAAAATGACAGTAGTAATAAAAAATAAAGCATAAAAAATATATAAAGCTATACAAAAGTATATATAAATACATATACCCATAACCTTACATAAATACATATACCCATGTGTTACTCTTTCAGACTTACTGTACAGTGTGGCCTGTGATTTGCTACCTGCAACTGTCAGTCAGAGGGCTATTTAAAATTGTGCTCGCTCACTGGTCCTTATCCATAACCACCAGCTAGATAATAGTTGTCAGTTGCACTTCTGAATCTTCTTTGCTTACTGGTCACAGCTATTCAGGCTTTAGTTAGCTTTACCCTCAGCTCATAGGGCTCAGTCCAGTCAGCATAGTCAAATGCATCTAGAGAGAGAGAGTGTTTGTGTGTGTGTGTGTGTGTGTGTGTGTGTGTGAGAGAGAGAGAGGGAGATAGCGAGTGAGCGGCAGATCCTGTTACAATCCTATCCATCCTGGGAATTTCCTACAGCCTATTTTAGTTTCTAGAAGGACTAACACCATAATGCTTTATTCTTTGCTACTAGCCTGCAACACAATTTCCAAGAGAAAGACTATAGAAATGAATGATCTCAGTTATATTTTGTGTTCATTTTTAAATGATTATATACAGAAATATTAGTTTCTATCAATGAATTGCATCAGTTATAGTTGAAGAGGTTACTTCCAAAATAAAACTCGATGGCTCCTCTGCTGAAAAACATTGATATTTTGTAAGCAAACGTCTTATGGTGACTCATAACTTTAACAGTAACCCATTTCTTCAACTGGTAGATAACTAATTTTAGAACAAAGTGTGCAAGCTGGGCGGTCAATCTAGGATTGAACGTGTAAGATAAGCAGTTATGTAACCTTGAGTGCTGGCAAGACGCCCTTCAAAAAAAGCTTGGCAGCGTACCCTTGACCTCTACCGCTGCTCTACCTGTCTGCCTCTCTCAGCCTGGCTGTCAGTAGCCACTTTCCACAGCGGTGTGAAGTGGGCTTTTCAGCGACAGTGCCAGTTCAAAATGTTAAAAACAAGGGACTGAAAGCACTATTTGTTCTTGTTGAAAGTAAAAGAAGTCTTGGTTAGCCGTGTAGCAGAAACCAGGCTATTGTGACCCTGGCAGCCACCATCTACCTGATGCAGATGTAAATGCATACACACGTAGCGTCGCGGTGATAGATGTTGTCGTCTTCTGACACCCGTACTGCCTGGACTGGAATAAACCCTGCAGTTTTCTACACCACACTAACCGCCAGACCCAGGGTTATGAGGGATGCAATACCGGATCGTACTGGATCTTGTTTGTGTTTGTGTGTCTGTCTGTCTGCCTTTCCCTCTGTGTCTGTGTTTGTTGTATGTGCTGCACCCATCTCTCTCTCTCTCTGTCTGCCTGTCTGCCTGTCTCTTTCTACACACCTCTTCATAATGGATCCAAAGAGCAGGGGAAGCAGCAGTCAGTCTGCTGCGGTTAACTCAAATAGAGCATATAAACAACACTATAACTCCATACCGTGAAGGGTTGGGCTGTCACGTCTTCACCTCACCCAGGTCAGACAGTGTGTGGGCACACACACTCACTCTGTTGGCAACCACCTTGGCAACAGAGGTGACTACGCACTGAACGTCTGCCTGAATCGGTCTGTGAATACAAATGTTGTCTTTCTCACAGCTTTGCCGTGCTTCCTTCCTAATTTGTACTTCTCTTTCTTTCTGCTACCCTAACTAAAGAAAATAACAGGAACAAGGCACACTCATTTAATCAAATCATCCTTTCCCTCCACCACAATTATGCCGCTCTTCAAAGCGTTCTTTCTCAGACTCATTTCTATATTTACTGATTTTTACTACAGCCCATGAAAACCAGACATTCATTCTATAAAACCGTTTGCGTCTAATGGGCTGTTTTGTGTGAACTTGTTTTGAAAATGCAGCCCGCTAAGGCCATTATGACAGTGAGCTGCAGAAGGTTAACCTAGCACCTCGAGTATGGGACAGTCAGGAATGTAGTGTCCCACCTGCTGTGGTTCACCAGGACTGTCTGTGTTTACGCTGCATGGAATTGGCCTTGGGAGAAATTCTACCACACTGCAGAGCATCTCATGGCTCCCTTTGCACACACACACACACACTTAGGTAAAGACTACACATCATTTATAATTTATACTATTTACATACAATTTCCCTTTTTTACTATATTTTTATAAAGTGCTCTTATTGTAAATATTGTGTTGTTTTGTATATAGAGCTCTTACTGTGACATTGTAAATATTGTGTTGTTTTTTTTAATTGTAAATAGTGTGACCTGTTATTTTGCCCTTTGCACATTTCTGCTGAGCATTGCCACTTTACATTTCACTGCACACCTTGTGTGTGTATGTGACAAATAAACTTCTTGAATCTTGAATCTTGAATCAGTTGAGAAGAAGCCAAAGAAGAGTCAGACTGTAAACACTAGGCTGTAACCAAAAGACATGTTGGTTCCGTACTAGATTGTTAGGTTTAAAAACTGTATCATCCGTTGAGTCACAGAAACCTGATTACCAGCGTTCTCCATGCCCACCGATCCAGACTTATGCGTATGTGGCGTTATATAAGACCTTACTGGGAGGGGAAAGTAACCTCATTCACTGTCACTCTGGTCAAAACACCACAAGGAGATATGTTTTCCAGAGCTATTGGTCCAGCAGCTCATATGGTAAACAGTGTGCATGGAATACTACCACGCCAACCAAATGGTAAAACCTGAGGGAAATAACATGATGCAACAATCCTCCGTGTGGGCCAGAGGACCATATCCTGTTATGGTGGGCCTGGGAGAGGCTTGGTGCTGCCAGTCTGGAGCAGACCACAGCCTCCCACTCCTCACCCGCCTGAATCACTGTTTACTTAGACAGGAAGACTGCCCGCTACAACACCATCTGTTGCTGCTGCATGTCTGTGACTCGCTTGCGGCTTTGGCGAGGAGGGGTTTGTGTTTTTCTCCAACGGCCAAGTTTCTAAAAGCAGAGACAAGTCCAAACCAAAGCCAGGGGCCGAGAGGAGCAGGGCCCAGCCTCGGAAACCGCTGCTTCTCTGAGGCCGTCTAGCCCCTCGGCGCTAACACATCATGCACTCCCACCATCTGGAAGCCCTATTCAATCAAACACTAACCACGTTTTCTGGAAAATGAAGCAGACAACAGGCTATCAGTGTTGGGATAATGGGCATCCTCATTTTGATCCATTGTGCTTGACAAGAAACAAAAAACAATGTCAAAGTAACAAGATTATTTTCAAAATGTGGTCTCCACTGAGTGGCCTCATTTTCATCAGGCTAGGATCAAGTTGGTCTTGCTCCTTGGGTCCAGACCTTTCCTTGGCCACATTGTGGTGCCAGTGTAGTTTCCGCTCCAAGCAGGAGTGGGTGGGGAGGTGGAGTAATCCGTGTTGGTTTTGAATGAGTTTCCTGCTGTAGTAGTGAGAGTAAAATTAGAGTTTTATGTGAATTGTAGGAGGTGGGACAGACACATGGCTGCCTCGGGATAATGAGGAATGTAACTTACTTTTCTGTCAACAAACCCCCGTTTGTATTGCTGCTATGTGATAATGGTGTTAAATTCAAGCGTCTAAAATGTGTGTGAAAAGACACAGTGTTGGTTGACAACAACTGTCTAGTGTTTGCTGAGCCAGTGATAATTTAAGGTTTACTGGTAATGAGCTGGAGCTGCTACTGGCGCTAACTGGGACTGGGGGAACGAGCCAGTACGTCTAGAGCCAGTGATACAGACACGGGTCTCTGCTGACACCTAGTGGACTGCTTCACACAGTTCATGTCACAGCACACAGGACGTTTTCATCATATCAGACAAATGCCTCCCCACCCAAATACACAGGAAATAATTGGAAACACCTTTTAACCTTTTTAAAATTATCAGTAAACTCGGAACTTATAATGGTGTTTTAAATCTTTTTGTACATATATATACACATCGTAGTATACAGCGCTACAACTGGAAGGCAGGCACCAATACTCCTCCGGCCCAGACAGCTCAGTCGGTACAGCATGACACTCTCAGGATCGTGGGTTCGATCCCCACATAGTGTCAACTATCACCTTTGTAAGTTGCTTTGGATGAAAGCGTCTGCTAAATGACTGTAATGTAATGGCTTCAATGGATGTTGCTCTAAAAAAGGTACAATACATATAACAGCAGGTTAATTTACTACAAACCAATTTGTGTTGATTTTTTTTAATGGTACAAACAATGGTGTTGTGGGCTTAATAGTGCATAGTGCACCTCTTGAAAGGCCTTTGACACAAATTTATAGATGCAGTGGAAGGTAGAGGGCAATGCGGTTACATATTGTCATCCATAATCATACAATCTGGACTCCAGAAGGAACGGCAACCACATTTAATATAGACCTATCTTTTGTTTTAACAACAAACCTTGGACATGAGGCCCTGCACCAAGATGTGAAGATTAATACTTCATCTTTGACACAATAAAATACAGCCGATGCACTGACCCCCCCTCCTGGTCATCATCTGAAGGCTGCGAAAGTCTCAATTCTACCATTCTCCATTGTATTTCGTCATCAGAGGTGGACAGCGGGGTAAACCAGCATTTGATGATTCAGTCCATGTCTTTGGTTTGCGGTGTTCTTGGCAAATGGCAGAGTTAATACAGTAGTTGTGGCTGGTGGTCCTACGTTCTTTTAGCAGGTTTGGCATTAAGCTGCCTCTCTCTCTCATGCTCCTTCTCGCGCTGCTGCTCTTTTTCCAGTGCTTCCTTCTGCTTCTGTTGTTGCAGCTTCAAAGCCCTTTTCTGAGAGGAAAGAGCCCAATCAACATCTCATCAATGTATCCATCATTTCACGTGCATCCATCTTCCACATACTCTATATTTTCTCCTGGTCATATAGCAGGTCATGAATATAGTCAGTTAATACACCTTGGATGTTAAAAAAAACAACATACAATGTAACATGAGAGTTGACTGAGCTGATACCTTTAGTTTTGTCGTCTTCTCATGGAGCATCATCATCTCTTTCCGTATATTCACCAGCTTATTTTGGTAAACTTTTGCCTCTGTAAACTGATGTCAACATATCGGATTATAAATCATGCATGCTGGCAATAGTGGGGAGAACAAAGAAATGAAACCATAATGTAATCCATACACACCAGTGAATTGAGGTCCAGTAGCGCATTACACTCTCTGAACTTGGTTACTTCCTGGTCCATTGTGTCTAGCAGTATCACTTGGTTTTGTCTGGTGAAAAAATGAAGAACACATTTTTTTTTTTAAACCAGGGGCACCGTTTCACCAAAACCTAAGATGGGGTAAAGTGATGATGTATGATAGATGAAAATGACCAAATTTCAGGAGACAAGTGGAACAGAACATATGATATCATGGTCAATATCACCAATTACTAATCCAACATAATGCAGAAAAGTGAAGAACAACAAGGCAATATAAAGAAAGACATGGGCATCTTTGTTAAAGTGATAGATCAACATTATGCTGACTCCTGGTGGTTATTTGAGCCAAGATGTGCAATAGATGGACAAAAACGTAAGATGTTATAATCATTCAGACAATAAGCGGATATTTAGTAGGGCCTCATAGAATTTCACCAAGTTTGCAACAGACAGTGCAGGTAGTTTAAATGAATGAATACAATACAAGTGACCCACATGCTAAAGCTGAAACCAAATCATCATAGATCACGATTACACTGGTAGACAATCAGCACCGCTGGCACAAAAGGAACTCATCTATCCAGTTCTGCAGTTATGTAGTACACAAAAAGATGGCCCAGATAATCATGATCGTGATCATTTTGTGTTTGTGCATGTCAGTATGTTTCTTGTGTTTGAACCACTGGACTGTATTTGGTGCCGGCAGTTTAGGTAAGTTTTTAAGTTTATTTGCATTCATCTTTCACATCCTAATTTATAGACTTTTGTGGGGGTGATTTATTTTCACCATTATAATGAAAGACCCAAGATCAAATTTGGATTCTCTGAAAGCAAGGCAGGATGAGGCCCATACCTTGCCATATCCACCTTTATCAGAGGAAACAATCATGAACTGAGCTACAATTACTATTTTATGTGGTCTTTAACAACTATGTAATTGTCATCATAACACACAATGTGTAAAGTGGTTGATACCATGTGATATATGGCCCCTTGATATAATGTACTCCTAAACTGAAATACATCCACTTTGCTTTGCTAGAGCAGAGGGTGTTCGGATCAAGCCAGTCGGAGTTAAAAATGCCTGCCAGTTGCCAATATCTGTCAGTTCCAGCGCTACAGTGACTTGGATAATATGGTTGAGCCCTGCTCTCTAGCTGGGGTCCCTGTGATGTGTGGAGTAAGTTTAGAGGGGTGAATAATATTGCGTGATCCAGCCCCTCAGTCTAAACTCCCCATCTTTGCCATTACCCAAACTTTCCCCCAAGTAGGGGATTGGATAAGAGAGTACCTATTTTTGTCACATGGTGCTGGTGAGCAGACATTTCTGGGAATACTCACGTAAGCTCTTGGAGGACTTGTTTGGAATTCTGTAGATCAGGCAGGTAGTGGGAGAGTAGGCCCTCTGTGAGCTTTGCCACAGCGTTGTTATCCACTAATATGACTTCCTCTACAGGCACCGAGCTCTCAGGATGCAGTGATTCTTGTGTTATCAACCTCAGATCTATTAGAGATGCAAGCAAAAAGTGCACTAAGCATTTATTATTGATTCAATACTCCATTATTGTGCATGCTAATTGGTTAATTTAGGTTTTAATAGCAGTGGTCATTTAATAGCATGAAAGAAGTTGCATGGGCTGTAGCTGAAACTAGCTCAGCAACAACTCAAGCACACTGTTCATATTATGCCATAGAGATGCAGGCAGTCGAGAGTATTTTTGGTAATATTGTCATGGCACACCTTTATTGTGGGGAGGATCACTCTGGGACAAAGGCCCCTCATCTTCCCTTCCCTCTACCTCCATGCGTAACGACACTGTTGACCCAGACTGCTTGCAAAACCTGAAAAGAGGAACCAAGCATCAGGCAGTTAAGTTACCTATCTCTGATCTTTAAAACGACCATGACGGAAAATTTCCATGAAAAAATGTCTAGGTCACAGTTTATCTAAACAGCCTGAGTAAGCATCGAAATGCCGAGGAAGTTTAAGCTTGCTCAGCTGCTTCATACTGAGTACAACATGAACTAGCAGCATCCAACCTGCTTGCTATAAGCTAGCAATCCTTAGGGCTAGCAGACGTTAACGCGATTGACACCATCTCACCTCTTTAGTAGTCTATTTAACGGTAGCTGTACCCGTATTGTGTCGTAAATCGTTACCCAAAGACAGAGGTAATATGGGGATTTTACGCTATAAAGTATTGTCCATCTGCGGCTGAAAAAACATCATGTGATTGACTACGTCACTCATGTGACTGAGCGTGAAACCAAACCTGTTAGTGTTACTTCCGGGTTCTGGGGCAGCTATACGCGTCCAATGTTTACATCCACTTTACAATGACAGTGATTAATGTTAAACGAAATAAATTAACTCATCCGAAAATGTTGGTAAGTCTGGCTCTTGAATCTCAACAAACGCTACCCAAATGTTAGCGCTTGCTGCTTGTCGCGAACAACTAACAAAGCAAGGTATCCTGTGCTAGCTTGTTAACGTTAGCCAGGGCTAGTTAACTTTTCACCTTTCGTTTCACTTTCCGCAATGTACATTTTCAGTCTGTGTTTCTTCAACGGACGAATGCACTCAAAGTTTGGCAGTTCAAGTGTGGGTTTAAACTACTTCAACACTTGGGTTACTTACGTTAGCATATTAACTCTGCAACTAGACAGCTAGCATTAGTCTGTCAAAATTGAGTTCACATGACGCCCCGTTAGACGGGGATGACTAACGTTAGTAGCATCTGACAGTGGCATTGTTACAAATCAAATGGTTGACATGGTATGCGGGCCTGTATGTTCATGTTTGGTGTGTTCTTTATTATCACGTTTCTTTCTACAGTATGATCAACTGGGTTGTTTTCCCCCCAGGTGCTAAAATGGAGAGGAATGCAAGCTTTTTAGCGTGCACTGCAGAAACATGTGAATGATTACCTCCCATTGACCCCCGTTAAGGCCAAGAACTTACATTCAACCTTAGTGAATTTACCTCGCCGCAATTAAAGATGTCAGGTGCGAACTTCATGAGCAAAGTGCGGTCCGTCTTCAAGAGGGATCGTGACGACTGGGACCTGAGTGACACGGCGCCGTTCGACTTCTCCGAGGAGCTCGTTGACGACGAAACACCCAAATTCAACAAACTGAAGGTGGTTGTCTCGGGAGAAATGTCGGACTACTCCTCTGGTGCACCGTCAAACGGAGTGGCGGTGAACACGGTGGTGGTGGTGGATGACGATGACTCCCTACTTGGCTCTTCTTCTAGCCTGGGCAGTCCAGGCTTGAACATGGACCCTTGTGACAACTGCACCAAGAAGAGGGAGAGGATCAAGCAAAAGAGAGTGATGAAGAAGCTTGGCATTGCAGCTGTGTTGTACTTCCTGTTCATGATAGGGGAACTCGTAGGTAAGAAGGTGCAGAGTTACACCACTACCTAACCATTATCACGCTGTTGAATTAGAGACTTGTCAACTACGACCAACAAGCAGGGGTGTCACAGAGAGCCACAGGACAGGCAGGCTGCACAGTTAAACACATCAGATTCAACCACAGTTAAACACATGGTTGCTTCAGTTTGTCTCAGTCTGGATGAAAGGCAAGCATCCCCATGATTATGCCCAGCCTTGGTGTGGAAACTCTAAAAGACTGACTTGCCCTGCAGATACAGTTTATTGTGCTAAATAGTCTCTCAGATTATTAATTTATCTTTTGAAGCACGTTGAAACTGTTTTGATAAGTGCTATATAAATAAAGATGATCATAATTAGTAGTAGTGTTAGGTTGTTGTTGTTTTATCTCCAACCCCCACTGACCTTATCTGCTGGGAGCCTGTCTAACCTCATACTTCATACATGCACAAATAGCTTAGATAGACCTTAGCTAATGCTATTGTAATGTTCACATTGTGTATTATTGGATGATCTAACTGTACACTTACATTCAGGTGGTTATGTGGCTAACAGTTTAGCCATTATGACTGATGCCTTGCACATGCTGACAGACCTGGTGGGCATTTTGATTTCTCTGCTGGCCATCTGGCTCTCTGCCAAACCACCGACCAAGAGATTTACCTTCGGACTGCATCGCCTGGGTAGGTCTCTGATTTCCGCTCCCCCTTTTGCTCCTGTCTCTCTGGTGTTGTATGGGGCAAGCAAATACAGGTGGATTTGATGCAGACGGATCAAATTCAAAGAAGAATGTGTGATCAGCAGTGTTCCAAGCTGGATCTGGTCCCTTTCCACCTCATTCACGTCTTTGACCTCGGTTTGTCTTTGCAAGCCATCGGCTGCTTTAGGTTCAGTTATAAGCACATACTGTTTTTTTTCTGCCTTACTGGTCACTCCCCGTTTCAGTCCCGGTTCTGTAAAGCAGCCCATGTGAGTGTACTTGGTATGTGTAGCTGATTCTGATTTCCTGGCCCAGAGGTGGTATCGGCGGGCATCAGTGTGCTGCTGATCTACATACTGACGGGGGTACTGCTAAATGAGGCGTTTCAGAGGACCGTGCACCCAGACTTCGACATAGATGGCGATGTCATGCTCATCACTGCAGCTGTAGGGGTGGCTGTCAACCTTATGTGAGTGACACATTCATGTACATACACATCTCTCTCGCTGCACTACATGTGAAATACCTGTCTATAGAAAATGATGGGCTGGTTTAAAAAAAGAAATTAGAACTGAACTGTAGTACCAGGACAGGGCTTTATCCATTTCTGTGAGTGCATTGGGAAAAAATTAACATTTCAGTCCAAAATACTGTCTTTATTGCACTTTGCGTAATTGAGTTCCTCAGTGTGTAATGTTTGACCACAATGGCAGATGAACGAAGAATTGTAGCAGTTTTTAAATCCTGGCCAGCAAGTCATAATGTGGGTAATAATATATATATATAATGTATATAGATAGTTGATGCTTGTAACAGTAATCCCTTTGTTTTTGTATGTCTTCAGAATGGGGTTCCTGTTGAGTGGTCACCTCCATGGTCACTCCCATGGTCACTCCCATGGTCACTCCCATGGCGCCACCCCAGGCTCCCAGCACGGTGGTTCACACCAGCAGCAGAGGCCACATGGCAGCCTGGCTGTCAGGGCTGCCTTCATCCACGCTCTGGGAGACCTAGTCCAAAGTGTCGGGGTGCTCATAGCTGCCTACATCGTCCGCTTCAAGGTGCCTTGCCATTTTCATGCTCTGGTTTTAGCGTCAATAGTTGTTAGTTGTTAACTGTTTGCCAGGTGAGCTTTAAATACTCGCATCGTATTGTGATATTCTCAATCACGCCTGTCACTATTACTAAATGAATGAGGCCCTAAAGGATTTATAGTCCAAAAACTAAGTGATATGTCTGTGATGTACTACTGTGTGACTGTGACTGGTGTCCTCTACTTATAACTACTTCTCCCTAGGGAAATCATAAAATCATTGATTTGAATTGATCTGATGTAACCCTCTAACCTCACAGCCGGAGTATAAGTTGGCAGACCCCATCTGTACCTACATCTTTTCCATTCTGGTACTCTTCACCACTCTGCGCATCATACGAGACACAGGGGTCATCTTACTGGAGGGTAAGTAGTCTTTTTTTTTTTGTTATTGAAACTTTGTCTCTGGATACCGGCCCTGCTCCCGGAGTCCTGAGAAATGATGTTGTATAACTTTTTGTACAGGAAGATTGTACAGGAGAGGTGTGAGTGCATTAGTGTTCTGATTGAGTATGTGGAATCTAACGTCGGTGGGTTTCCGGCTGTGTCAGGCTCTCCCAGGCATATGGACATTCAGCGAATCAAAGACGACCTGCTGAAGCTGGAAGATGTCCAATCACTCGACGAGCTGAATGTGTGGGCGCTGACCGCTGATAAGACTGCCGCACTAGTGCACCTCCAGCTGGGTGAGTGGCCACATAACACCAGTGCTTCCAATAACAGAGAGGAATTTAGAGACATAAGAAATGTCATCATGAGAAGTACAGTTAGTGGATGACTGTCAATGTCTGCATTTACAGTCACACAAAAATGTAATAGTTGCCCACATACTGAGAGTTATTTGATAACTTAAACTGATTACATGCATTGCAGAAGAATGTTAATATTTCTGTTTTCATGCAATCATCTATACTGATTATTGATTGCCTGTGACTAAAGGCTACAGGCAACGTCAATCATTTCCCTCCTGTCATAAAGTTGCAGTCATATTTCTCCCATGGTATTTCTTTTACTCCAATCTTTCCTGCATAGCAAAAATAATGTGTTGATGTTCTTATTTTTACACAGTCATGTATACTGCAATAATTAATTGAATAGCATGTCATTGTCATGTGCTTCCTTCTCCTCCTGTGCCTATAGGCTACCAAAAACATCAGTCATGTGTCCTACTGACACAAATAATTACATAAAATAATTGTAGAGCTTGTAGAGATGAAGCTCAAGGACTGTCGAAGGAATTTGGGTGCACCTTAAATTTGTCAGTGTCACTGCAAAGATTCAAAACATTTCAGCCTTTCATTTTAATTCATTTATAAAAACAAATAAATACAAAATCCACTTTGAATTTATGGGTTATTGTGTGTAGATAAAAAACATTTAATCTAAATTTGAATTCAGGGTGTAACAACATAAAATGTGGGGAAAGAACAAGAGGGATGAACACTGTAGTTGTAGTTTGTGGCACATGTTGATACTGGGTGTGTTTGTTTCTATGCCCCTGACTTTTTTCATGTCAAGAATATGTTCAATTTACAAAATGGATACCTTTTTAATTGGCACTTCACCTCAATTTATGGGATTATTGATGTAAAAAAAGAAAAGAAGACAAAAACACCCACTTTTCATCTCATGTTCAACTTATTTTATCTGTCTTGTTTTCAAACGTGTGTTTCTGTGTTTCCAGTGCCTTCTAGTGCTAGTAAGTGGGAGGATGTCCAGGCCAAGGCTCGTCACCTGATGCTCCACACCTATGGTCTCACCCGGTGCACAGTGCAGGTCCAGACACACAGACAGAGGCCAGTACACACTTGTGCACACTGCCAGGTGCCCAGCGCCTGAATAGACATACACTTATATTATCTCCCAACAATGCATTTCGTGGAGCCGCAACACAGAGACTATGCAGAGGGCCAGTATGGCGCACCACTGTTGCAGCTCAGTGCCATAGCAGGAGCCGCAGTATATGCAAGTGGACAAAAATCAAACACTTGTGCCAAAGGACAGTCAGTGGAGTGGTGATAGATCGCACATTTCAATTTAAAGGCTCACTACATCCTTCAGGGTCTTTTACCTTATGCTTGCAAAGCTTTCAGAAGAGGGGTGGAATACTAACTGATCAACGGAGAAGACAAATAAACTTTCATGCTGTTAAGTCACCTTTAAAGCCTATTTCATTTGTTGAAACTATTCCTTTTTTCTATTCTATTTGATTATTGGCAACGGCTGTAGTGTCGTCGGATGGGATTTTACTGTTTGTTACTGTGTGTGTGGACTGTATACTTCCAAGATTTTTTTTATTTTACCTAAAGGATGATAGCAAATGAAAGTTCCTCATGTCACTACATAATTACTGTAATCACAGAATTCGAGCTGCACTCTTCATCATTGTGTCATCGGCAGCACTGAGGCAACGTGCTTCCCAGTTGAGTCTCTCATCATGTGCACTTAATCATATTCTTTTGCCAAAAGCTGTTCTGTGGTGGACTTTTTATCAAAAGATGGTTTTTGTATTCTTTAAAGTTGTCTGAATTGGCTGTACTGTCCAATACTTAAAATAACATGACTCATTTTATTGTAGTTTAACAGCTGTTGTTTCTTTAACAGTAATTTATTGTGGGGGAGAACAGGCAAACTGACAATCAAAGTATGACTGACGTTGAATGGTGCTTAATGCTAGAATGGTTTTAATGTGGTTTCAACCATACTCTACATACTAAGTTAACATATCACACACTGACACATCAGTGACACAGTAAAGACAGTAAATCAGACAGAATAGGGAATTCAGTATTTTACTGCACTATTTTCACACAGTGGAAACGGTGTGAGTTTTGAAGTTTGCCAATAATGTTGTTACTCTTGTTTTCTGTGTTCAGGCTCTGGTTGGTTTCCTTTTTGAACTGTTCCATTGTTCTGGTATTACTAATCAAGGGAAATCAGGAACTGGGTCTGTTTTTGTTTGTAATAAAATCTATTATTTGATCTTTTGTTTCTTCTGAACATTTTATTTTCTGGACAACTTGAGGTTAAGGTTAGTTTTTGTGTTTTATTTCTGACCTGCATTTTATTATAACCACTTCAGGGTTAATTGATCCAGTAATTTGCACTTAAACATGCTCAAATCTGAATTCTTATTTTCCATTTAATTAGTTGCTGTGTTAGACCCATCTTCATTCATTTTGTCAAATGTGAGAGTGCCTCAGCAATGCGTCCTTTTAGTAATCACAATTACCACTTTCTCAACTAGAATGCTCATTAATACTAAGATGAATAAAAACATTGGTACATTGGGAATAAATGATTTTACCATTCAGTGAATTTGTAATGATTTGTTAGATGGACCTCATGCTTCCTATGGTCAAGCTATGTTGCTGTCGATTCTCAACACTAGGTGGTGTAGTTTTACAGAAACTGAGAGAACGTTTTTGACTATCCTCTCCAAGGTTTTATTGTGGAATTATTGTGATTCTACTGTTAAATGGACTGAGTTTGTCCCCTTCCATTATATATGTATTTATCACACCTTTGAAACGTTGACAGAAGGGCTGCTGTTTATGAAATATATGACACACACATATATGAAATTTATGACATAAAAAGACTCAAAACACATTCAGTGTATTGACAACCTTATAAGAATGACTATGAGGAAAAACACTGGGTGTGTCCTGGTTTCTAGGCAACAGTTCAGTGAGCATAAAGGCACCTAGCCAAAGCCAGCCTTCTCCTCTGTTGGCATTATGACCAAGCCAACGGTTTACAGCATCCAGCCCTGCTTTACTTAGGAGCACCATAAACGCTACGCCCGCACCGAGCCTTCTGGGTTGAAAGTGACTTATTGGAAATGATTATGGTATAGCACCAATATGGACATGTTTGTAAATTGGTACTTGGAGGAAAGTACCTAACCACAAGTTCACAGCAGACTTTAGAAGTTTACATAGATGACATGACATAAGAGTAGACAGAGTAGTGTTTTAATGTAGTTTGAGCATTGAGTATTTATGTGTTATTCCACTCAGATATTAACTTCCACCTAGCATTTCTATATGTCAATGATCTTCCATATAAAAAAAGACCTGCTTTACTTCCTGGTCACATGACAGGAGTGTGGCTGGTGGTAACATGAAGCGTGACACAGTCACGTACACAAATTCCGACATTACACTACATGCTTCCTCTCCCTTCTTCCTGCCTTTATATAACTGTTCAGTTCAACACAGTTTTGATGGGTCCAAGTAGGAGTTCTGTCTGTAGGCTTGCATTTCTCTGAACATGTATGATCTTTCACTACTTGAAAGGAAAGGGTATTAAAATATCCATATATATATGTATTAATATATATAATATCGACCTCTGACCGCGGTACCTTTTCCTCACAAGTTTGAAAGGAGCGTTACGTTTTCCAAAGCTATGGGAGTTCATTTGGGAGGATCTACATACACACAATGTCTGTCTAAGAGCAGAGGGAAAAGGTATTTGAAGGGAGTCAAACAACAATGAGGAAGGAGATGAAACATAAATGTGTTTACCCTTCAGACATAAAACTGAAACTGAAAGCAGAAAGAAAATATGTTCTCTAATATAGCAGCTCAAACAAAGACGTCGGGGCGTAGTTAAACTGAAATACCCACTTGTGCTGAGATAACAATATGCAGTGTTGATGACTAGATTAATAGTGAATCTCTCTCTCACACACACAACCATTTAATAATGAATTAAAGAATTTGAGAGAAATCTATTCAGATTCACTGTGCACCGACCAGTGATCAGGGATGCTAGGAGGGACGTATTTCAGATGTTATTGCTCTCATCTGAGATTGGAGATGGCCAGAAAGTGGATTATCTCTTAATATCAAACATAATGGGAGTGTTGAGTGTCCACCCAGCCCTGACTTGGGCAGATGAGTGCATTTGTCCGTTGCTCAGTTTATTGTCTGTGTGAGCACTCAACACAATGGGAGTGTCGAGTGCCCACACAGCCATAAACTGAGCAGATGAGTGCATTTGCCCGTTGCTCAGTTGGGAGTAATTACTGCTGTCTTGGTCCCGGGTCATCAGCCTTCGCCTCTTCTGCAAACAACATGCAAACAACACTGACAACCTCTTTTAAATTAAACTTCAGGAAATCAGAAAATGAAAAAGCAAAAAGTTTTACTTGTGCCACGTGTTGGGGATTACATACTAATGATATTGATGTGGAGCTGGAGCATGAAGAACATGCGTAACTAAATAACCTGCAGGCTGACAGGCCAGGCTGCTATTTATAACCACTATGGTTATAGAGGTCATATTCTTTATCACTAGATAGACACAGAGTAAAAACATATAATAACACTTAAACTCCTCGCTGAAAGAGATTTAACTGAGAGAGGTTATGTGTACTGACAGGATTTCCATCATGTCATTCAGTGGATTTGAGTTATAAGAGGGATGCACCGAACCCACTTGTTAGCATTGCCTTCATAATGAAACCCTCTCTTTGGGAAGCAGAGGAAGGGCAGACAGGATGCGAGACGGGACATCAATCAGCTCTCAGTAGTCAGTAAAGCCAGATTAATGCACAAATATGTTCACAGGTTCTTGGACATGGACAACAAAAGCACTCATTTATATATCATTACATTAAGGAAAAAAGAAAAACTGACACGTTCACAGTAATGATTTATGAATGTAAATATTATTCTTTATTAATTATTGATCTTACATAGTATAGTACATTTACATCTCTGGTAAGGGCATCTGGGTTGCCATGAGAGCTGTTAACTCTTCAACTGCATCACATTTAACACTATGGCTTATTAAATACCAGTATAGCTCTGCAGCTGTAATCACAGAAACACAGTTCACAATAGAACTTTTTTTCTCTCACTTCATGTCAGTATGGACGTCTGTTAGCAGAGTTTTTCTACCACGGTGGATGTCCTTGGGCTGGGCCGTTACAGAGCAGGCTGAGACCCCACCGGTGTAGCAGAAGCATTTCCGCACACTGATTATCAAAGTGCCCTAGTCTGTGCAGAAAGGATTCTGCTAGACTGATGGGGGGTAGCAGGGGGGGAGGCAGCAGGGCAGCAGGGTAGTTGGGGTCTGGCTGGATCTCTCTAGCAGACACCAGCCTTTACTTGGTGAGGCTCTTCACTAGCTCCAGCTCCTCGATAGGCTTCCACTGCTGGTTTATGGTGATAAGCTGCAGGAAAGAGCCAGAAACAAATATTAGGATGCACTTGATCTACTGGCAACAAGTACAGCACTCAGCAAAAGGGCTAAGGAATAGCTACAGGGTAACACCTAGACCGCCGTGTAGCAACATCAACATAGTTTGGCCAGATAATTTGATGAGAGTCTGGTACAAATTTGATAACCCCCCCCGAGTGACTCAGCAGGTTTCAGCTGGGCTCTGGTGGATTCTGCTCTTATTTCAATGCCAATATGAACGGGCAGGCTGAAACAAACATCCAGACATAAGTTATTCAATAAATCATTTTAAAAGATTACCTTTTGGGGTTTTGATGGATCTAATCTCTCCCATGGTTCTGGGTTGCTGGTCCTATTCAAACTAGAAATATTGAATAAAAATGGGGCATCAAACTGACATGCCAGAGGCTGACGTGAGTCTGACAGAAATACGAAAGCAGCACAAAAGTTAAAAACATCTTATATTTAAAGTACTTGATATGATAAAAACCCAACAATGGAAAATTTCTGATCAAAATAAGAAAAAAAAAAACATGAAGACTCACATGACATCAGGTTTGGTGAATAGAAAGTAGACGGCAGCAGACGTGGCTCCTGTGGCAGCAAATGCCATGAACCCTATCAGAGGGATCAACTGGAACATACATGGACAGTGTTTGGGATGCAAAGTGCATTATAGCCTATGGTATGAGTCTAGTATGAGCCAAGTATCCTGGAAGGGCTACAAAATCACATGTAACACAGCAGAGATAAAGACAACTCACCTCTTTTTTCTTCCTCAGCATTTGGAAAAACCCAAAAGACATTTTTCAATTTTTTCTTGGATACCTAAAAAGGAGTTGAATTTATCATCCAATTAATAATGAATGTTCTGACGCAGCGACTACAGGCAACAGGTCATAGATGCCAGCTGTATGTGGTCTCATCTGTTGCTGCTGCGAAGTCCTTAACGTCTCTGAACAGTCCTGACATCCTCACTGATGTAGTCTAGACTAGAGGTGATACGAGGTGCAAGGCACGTAGCCAGACAGCGCTTCCTGTATTGAAACCACCCTTAAGGCCCTTACTATAATAGATTGAACAAGGCTAATGATCAATATTTTTCTGAGGGTGCATCGCCCTCTTGTGGCCACATTTAAACAAGAACGGGGAGTAGGATTGAGGTATTATTGGCATCATTATCCTCTTCATCATCATCATCATCATCATCTCGATATTAATTCAGCATAGGGGAATGCAATGAATAACAAATTCAACACATTTCATTTTAAGCACTTGTCATTAGCAGTAAACCAAGGGGAAATAATGGACAAAATAAAGGACAAAATATGTTTTTGCTCACTTTATTTCACACCCAGCTTCTAAAACTATCTTTACATGCAAAAGAATGGTGTCATTGGTCATCTGACGGGTGTCATCTGGGGGTGTTATGGTACGTGTGGATCTGATGGGCAGTGAGAGAGGGGCTCATTTTGTTGAGAGATTTGAGAAAATATCTGTGTTTAATAGCAGAAGCCTCCATGCTCTCCTCTTGCAGCGTCAAAAGAGCAGCCTGGAAAACAAAACCAAACATCAACATGTCGATTCCTTAACAAGAAGTCTATGTCAGCATGCAGGAAGGTATACTGAGGAGCAGGATTACATCAAGGAGAGATATTATAACCATGAGGCCTTCAGATGCACACATTACCTCTTTACAGAGATTTTCCAGGTCGGCTCCAGAGTAAAGTTTGGTCTGGGCTGCCAGCTCATCCAGACACACATCGGCGTCTAAAGGCATTGCCTCTGTACACACCTTCAGGATGGCAAGACGAGCCTGAACACAAACACACAAGGCCAGTCACGTTATTTCTGTGCACGTATAGATTACATTGAGACAGAAAGAAACAGAGAAGGGGACAAGCATTTTTGGAACAGTTCGCTCAAACTCAGTTCAGTTCAGGTGAGAAAAATGCTATTTGAACTCTGGGGTGCACCAAATAACCCGCCTAAACATCCTCAGTCCTCTTCCAAGTGAACTGAGGTGCGATTTGTGAGGAGTGAGAACGCAATCTGAACCAACTGCAGGAAACGACCCCAAAATGCAAGGTTTTATGGGCAATTACAGCAAAGAACGCAGCCAAGTCCATCATGCTAAGTCAAGGTTACTGACTGGAATCGGATTTGTATTGACTCGCCCCTCGCCACCATAGTCTCTAACTGTTTAAGTGACTTTGGGTTCAAGTCCTTCTCTGTAATCAGTCAGTGTGAACCTAAACAAAACCAAACATACAGTATATATTTCCATTATGGCTCAGACTAAAGAAAACGAACTGTAGGTGTGATCGCACCCTAGTCCAGAAATGGGCTGAGACGAGGATTGAGCCCAGACACTCTGGTGGCCTGCAGTTTCAGAGTCTTTATGTTTCATGGATGGTACACAGTAGAGAAAGACAGGAAAGACAAGAAAGAGAGAAGGGAGGACGTAACGAAGGTCGAGAGCTGGAGTTGAACACACTGTGTCCAAGCATGGGTCTTTAAGATAGGAAACCATATCATATCAACAGATGCTTTACCTCCTGGTCAGGTGGTGGGACGTAGATGATGTGGTCTAGTCTGCCAGGCCTGAGGAGGGCGCTGTCTAAGCAGTCCGGTCTGTTAGTGGCCTGCTATAATCATCACTTCTTTGTTACATACTTCCTGGCAATCCGACTGCTATAGGGCAAAAGCAACATAAAAGTATAAAACGTTCATTAAAGGGCTTCATATGGATCAGATGTTGTATTATGTGATGAGAAGAGGAGTGATTTCCCGACATCTCACCTGTTGCTGTGTGTGACACTCCTCCACTCCCTCTGCCTGGAGCACCTTCTCCGTCCCTCTCCTCTCCAGGGTCCTAAAGCCGACCCCGTCCAGCTCGTTCAGAAGCACGGAGAGGAGGCGTGTCTGTACGCCGTGAGACGCCTGACTGTCTGACCGTGAGCCAATCAGAGAGTCAATCTCATCGAGGAACAGGATACAGGGAGTACAGGCCCGGGCCTGGCGAAACAGCTACACATAGACAGACAGACAGACAGACAGACAGACACAGGTCTTCATGGAGGGAGAGCAACGAGGGCACAATGACAAAACAGCTGTTGTAAAAAGACGATGAATCAGTACCTGTGCTAAAGCCTTCTCTGAGTCTCCAACGTAAGGAGAGTAGAGGTCAGCGCCACTGACAGACAGGAAGGCACAGTGGGAGGACGTCGCCGCAGCCCTGACCAGGGTGGTCTTAGCACATCCTGGAGGTCCGTGTAGCAGCACCCCCCGGGGCCGACTCAGACCCAGACGGACAAATGCCTCGGGGTACCTCATCGGCCACTCGATGCTCTTGATGTACAGAAACACAAACAGGGAGCGGACAGAAAATAAGATTTCAGTAATCCTCACTATGATTCCAGAGATACATGTATTTCATCATTACTACTTTTCAGTACAAGCGCTTCATCATTAAATAAGTTCAAGCAGCAACTGTTTTTTTGTGTTGTCTATTTCAGGCAATGGCACTCGAGTACCTGTCTGAGTTTGAGTTTGACCTCGTCCAGGCCTCCTATCTGCTCCCAAGAGACTGGAGAGAGCTCGGTCCTGCCCAGGCTGCTCCTCAGGCAGGAGGGACGCACCGTTTTCAGGGCCTCCTGGAAGTGCTTCATACCCACTGCCTGCTCTGTTGAACCCTGAGTACAACCATAACAAGGCAGCACAAGAGAATCCATGTATACATCCAATCATTTATTTGATTTATTTGACAATTAATCCAAAGACAGTGTTATGCTTCAAGACGATGCATTATTTTGTGTTGTGTTTACCTGTAGGTTGTGTCGGACAGCATGCATGGCGGCCTCCCTGCACAGGGCACTGAGGTCTGCTCCTACATACCCTATGGTTTTCTGTGCCAGCTCTGCCATGTCCACACTAGGACACACCGGCATCCTTTCACACAGAACACACAAGATAGCCTTCCTCTGCTCCAGGGTGGGAGCTCCTATGATGACCTGAAGAAAAGACGGGTAAAAGTAATTTTCTTATCCAATTACAGTCACTTCCTGGGTCTTATCGTATCCAATTATCCATACCTCTCTGTCAAACCTTCCAGGCCTGCGTAGCGCCGGGTCCAGGCTGTCCGGCTGGTTGGTGGCTCCGACAACGAGGAAGCGGTCGGACCGGTTCATCCCGTCCATTAGCGTGAGAAGCTGGGCGACCAGGCGGTTCTCCGGTGCCGATGAGCCCGTTCTCCTCGGACACAGAGAGTCCAACTCGTCTAGGAACAACACACACGGACCCTCTTCCGCCGCAGCTCGCGCCTGCTCAAACACGCCCCGTAACGCCTCCTCACTCTCGCCCGGCCGCGACCCAACCACCTAGAAGAGTGACAAGAGTATTAGTCACTATCAAAATTCATTCTCGTTATGCTACATTTTACGACACTGGTTTACCTGGAGCAATAGCATATGGTAAGGTTACCTCTGGTCCTCTGACCGCCACCAGGCTGGCTCCCACCTCCCCCACCACTCTGCGGACCAGCAGGGTCTTCCCCACACCCGGAGGCCCCACCAGGAGCACGCCTCTGGGACAGGACGCAACCAGAGAGCTCAGGGTACCCGGGTAAAGCAGGGGCAGCTGCAACATCTCTCTCAGGGAGGCACTCACCTAAATTAAGATAAGAGAACAATTATATTCCTCATATGGTAGGAAAATACAGATAGAATAAGGTGGGGTCCTGTATTTTCATATATACTAACCTCCTCCAGGCCCCCCAGTGGAACCCCATGCTGGTGATCAAGCGGTCTCCTGTAGTGCCTGAGGGTCTGGATGCCAGCTATCTCCACACCAGTCTTGGAGGTGATAATTCCGGCATCAGCAGATTCAGGATTGGTGTTTTCAATAACAACATATCTAATCTCTGTATCGAAATCCCCGACGTTTATCACATGCTTCGTGTGCACGTACAGACCTTTCAGCATGTCTTTCACAAGTTCGTGAACAAGGTGAGGAGGTGTGTTCCTCCTGAACACCACACTCTGGACGACCACAGTCACCTTAATGCCTTTTAGCTTGGGACAGGTTACAAGTGTGAGCCGGTCGGGGTCGAGGGTGAGGCGGGTAGGTGGGTGAGAGATCAGGTTGGGAGAGGAACATTTCAAGTCTATCTGAAGGAAGCCCTCTGCCAGATCAGGTCTGGGCCAGGCAGTGCACAGGCAGGTTCCCCCAGGAAGAGACACCAGCAGAGGGGAGCCCAGGCTCAGTCCCAGGGCTGACATCAAGCCGGGCCCCATTCTGCATCTCTGACTGCCCTGGTCTGCTGAATCCACTGACAGTACTCTGAGAGACATCCTCCATCAGTAGCCACTGGCTGATAATACAAACACACACAAACTAACGCATACGAATGGTCAGTGGTGAAGCTCAGTCTTTACAATGCTCTGTCTTTGAAGCACAGCATGTCACACACACACACACACACACACACACACACACACACACACACAGGGAGGAGAGGGAGAGAGAGAGAGAGAGAGAGAGATTAACGTCAGAAATAACGCGTTGCCATTTTGTCTCTGCAGTCTACTTCAGATTCGTTACTTTAGCTAGGCTAAATGCTGCTAGCTTTTGCCTTTATTAGCCATAAAATATGTGAACAAACTGTGAGCATCCTACTGTACTTACCGGCTAATGGGTGCAAATACGGAATTGTTTTCATCGAAGCATGCAGCCAATTAATGATGCCTAAATGTCTAAATGAACGCCTCTGACATGACAGTATAGCTACTGGTGTTTACAAAAACCCATGTGGCGAAAAAAGAAGATGGCCAACTAAAACATATTCCTGGTCCTGGCTGAAAATTGTGATTGCAGGTCAAATCTGCTTTCTATTGAGCTGATATGGCTAGTACAGCTATAATATAAGATATAGAATATGTAATGCTATATTTGGAATAAATCACCATTACCTAGATCAAATGGTTTAGTTGTGGTCGTCCAGCAATCTGTCGTTTTTAGAAACGCTCCTCTGGCGTCACGCTTGTGTACAAAAAAAGAAACGCAGCAAGGTCTAAATATGATCCATTTTTCACATTTATTTTTCTGTTATGTATGCTATTTAAACATGTCCTAGATATTGGAGCTGAATAAACAGTGTGAGCGGTTGTGTTTAAATCTATAAATAAATAAATAGT
The DNA here is from genome assembly GCA_034670405.1 of Hoplostethus atlanticus. NCBI lineage: Eukaryota > Metazoa > Chordata > Actinopteri > Trachichthyiformes > Trachichthyidae > Hoplostethus > Hoplostethus atlanticus. The sequence goes on from JAXDDX010000009.1 coordinate 3,976,099, forward strand.
TGAATTACAAAGGAATAGTTTGACATTTTTATGAATATAATTTAAACATAAACCTTTATAGATAGTTTTCCATTGTTTTGGAAATGTTTGTAGGAAACTTCGCATTGTGGGCATGAGGGTCACGTGGCCCTCTATTTATACTTAAATAGAGCTGTGATATCGAAACTGAAGGTCGTCCCTGCAAGCAAACGAGCCACAATCAGCCTTCTCTCTCCGGACAGCTGAAAGGCAAGTGTACTACAATACAATCAGTCAATCTGTGAATGCATGAAACGTGAAAGAATGCAAAGTGACTCACTGAAAGAATGAATTGGATCAATGATACCTCATATCAACAGGCCAGACAGAGCAATGCAGGTTTTCAGAAAACAGGATTAGCAATATAGCCAGATAGCTTCTGAAATGTTGTTTATCAGCAATCACCAACAAGCATGCATTCCTAAAGCTTATATTCACGTTTTACAGATTCAAATCAGTACCACCATGATATAGCATGAACTTGTATGTTTTGGAAAATGAATTGTGTGTTGGTTGAGAGTCCAATTTCACTCAGAGCACCATATTTCTTGCAGCTTTGCTTGTATAAATATGTATAATATGTGTGTATGTGTCCTGAGCTTCTGTCCCCTCGAAACCCACAACCCACACAATATTGCCTCTGCTCCTGCCCACAACCGTCTTGGCACAGTCCCACTGTGCCCGTCATAGTCCCAGATCTCGCGAACAGAAGTGTGTAATCAACCCTGGGCCCTGCTGTGTGTCGTGTCCTGGAGAGCTGAAATGTCACTTTGCTGTCACTAGGCCTCACAGCAGAGCGAGCGTGTCTGGGGTCTGGGGAATATAATGTGTTTGGTTTTCTGACCGCCAAAGTAGTGTTAACTTCTCAGCTACCTCTGCCTGCGTGTTTATATCCAGGAGCCAGCGAGTGGAGTCTCAGGGCAGACGCTCAGTAGCCATGTCGACCCTCCTGCGCTGCGTCTCCAGTTCTTCTGTCACTTTGTTCCAGCAAGGTGTCCGTCAGAAGATACCTGGGCGGAGGTGTTTCAGGACGTTCCCTGTGTTACGGGACCAAAAGGCCTCCAAAGGTAGGAAATGTACAGTTCGTTATCTCCATGTTTAACCTTACACTATGTCTGCAGAGGACAGCCTGAGTCTGCATGCTTTGGTTTACAGTTTTCCTCTCTCATTCAGCAGAGGATTGAGAGCACAACAGTTCACTTCAGGACAGAATTCCCCCCGGCTAGATGAGTGGAAAACTCAGGAACTGTTTGCAGGTTTTTAGGGACCTTGCTTCCCAAAATAGGGAACATAATCAGAACTAGCTCAGCTGCGCTCACTGTGCTCTAGGCGCTAACATGAACATGAGAGGTCAGTTAAAGGTGAAATGCAAGTCTGGCTGCTCTGTGGCTGATTCTGTCTACACACACACTTGTTTGTGGTGTCCGGGTTGGTTGTGGTGCAGAGGTCATTGAGTGGTGAGTGTGTGTGTTTGTGGAAGTTTCGCAAGTTACCGAGGGCTTTAAGTTTGGATTTTAGAGCATGTCTGAGGGGCAATACAGGCCTCACTGTGTGGGCTGGCTCACAGCCAATCAGCTGCTAATAATGTCCACATGGCGGCGAGGTCACCATGCCCTGTAAGGAGAGGTATTTGAAACCTGACACTGTTCCCAGCCTCACTGTCTTAGTTGTACATGCATGCTCTACCTTGTTGCAGAATGTATTAAAGGAACAAAAGTTCTTCTGGGCAAGTCCTTGAGTTAAAATCTTATGGTGTGTCATGATACGGCTTAAAAAACATCTAATCTTTTTAGGGGGGAAGAAGAGATTTTATTGATATATTCATCTGAATATGATTTTTAATCCCTGTTTTAATGGTTTGTACTGTAGACTGACTCATCAGCTTCTGTGTGTGCGTCCAGGTGTGCTTTACAAGGACCTGGTGGTTGGTGTTCCTAAGGAGACTGTGCAGAATGAGCGTCGTGTGGCGTTGTCACCTGTGGGGGCCCAGGCCTTGGTCAAACAGGGCTTCCAGGTGCAGGTGGAGAGTGGAGCTGGAGATGAATCCCAGTTCTCTGACCAGCAGTACAAAGATGCTGGAGCCACGATCACGGATACCAAGGGAGCCTTTGGCTCCGATCTGGTCCTTAAGGTTAGTACAGCTCTACTTTCAGCCTTTAGTGATATTAAGACAATATTGTGGATTAACAAGTAAGAAATGCTGCTTCCTCAGTTGTGATATCTGTGTTGTATTGTAGGTGCGAGCCCCTGGTTTGAGTGAGGCAGACCTTCTTAAGACAAAGTCTACCTTGGTGAGCTTCATCTATCCAGCGCAGAACCCAGAGCTGATGACGAAGCTGTCGGAGAGACAGAGCAATGTGCTGGCCATGGACCAGGTGCCCAGAGTCACCATCGCACAGGGCTACGATGCACTCAGCTCCATGGCTAACATTGCTGGGTAGGAAATATATGCTCACGTAAAGACATTGATACATTTATGTAGCTGCTCAGAAATGTAGAGTTAAAATAGATTTTGAGTGTTTCCTTCGTAGGTACAAGGCTGTGGTTCTGGCTGCCAACCACTTTGGCAGGTTCTTCACTGGTCAGATCACAGCAGCAGGAAAAGTACCCCCAGCCAAGGTAACCAATCACATATTTTGCCGCTCAACCTGAATGAAGTTGTGTGTCCGTTGCCTTGACCTTCTTCATTGTCCCTAACTAAATATGTGATGGACTGACTCACTCTACCTTCTTAAAAATAAAGTGTCTGGATGTATATGTTGTGCATAGGTCCTGGTTATCGGAGGTGGAGTGGCTGGTTTAGCAGCAGCAGGAGCAGCCAAGTCTATGGGAGCCATAGTTAGAGGATTTGACACCAGGTATAGTGTGAAAACCCCTTACATCTCAATCTGTATGTTTGTTTCACTCTAGATGAATGAAGTGGGTGATGATGGTGAAATAACCTGATTTGTTTCTTGACTGTCAGGCCAGCAGCTCTGGAGCAATTCAAGTCATTTGGGGCCGAGCCTTTAGAGGTCAATATTCACGAGTCAGGGGATGGGGTTGGAGGCTATGCCAAGGAGATGTCTAAGGAGTTCATTGAGGCTGAGATGGCCCTGTTTGCCAAGCAGTGTAAAGAGGTCGACATTGTCATCAGCACTGCTCTTATTCCAGGTGAGTTTCCTTGCTAGCTTCCCCATCATGTCCTTCCTCTCTGAAGCTTATTTTTATTCTTTCTTCTTCCACTTTTCTCATCTACTTGTATCATATTATAGACTTTTTTTTTTTTTTTTGCGTCTCACCTGCCCCCATTGTCTCTGTTCCTGTGCAGGGAAGCGGGCTCCCATCCTGATCAAGAAGGAGTTTGTGGAGTCGATGAAGGATGGCTCAGTGGTGGTGGATTTGGCTGCAGAGGCAGGGGGCAACATCGAGACCACCAAGCCTGGAGAGCTGTACGTCCACAAGGTGAGCGCTCTGCTTAGCCAGCAGATGTGATGATGGACCAGGACATTGGGCATTTTTTGCACATGCTTGCTTAGATAAAATGAGTCTGAAATTCTGTTTGTTATCCACCATTATGTGAGTATGACTGAATATATGCCTTTTTACACCAGGGTGTAACACACATTGGCTACACAGACCTGCCCAGCCGCATGGCCACCCAGGCCAGTACTCTGTATTCCAACAATGTACTGAAGCTGCTTAAGGGAATCAGCCCGGACAAGGAATACTTCCACTATGAGCCCACCGAGGAGTTTGACTATGGAACAGCTGACCATGTCATCCGTGGGACTCTTGTTATGAAGGTGGTTTTTTTAATTTTGTTATTGTTGTAACAGTTGTACTGGTAGCCGCCATCTTGGCTGGCATCCCTCCCTTTTCAGCATCAGTTGGTAGACCCCGTTGTGCTAGAATACTGTGCCAAGTGGGTACTAGAAACCCAATTCCAGATGGGGGAATAGCTCACGTTAGAATCGAGCAAGAATGTTATGAAGGTTTCAAAATATACTTCTGCAGGAATTTTGGCTTTGACACATTGTTTGACACATGGCAGGGAGAGCAGTCAACAGGACAGATCCGTTTACCCCTTGTTAAACTAAGCATTATTCAGGCCTCTTAAAAGAGAATTTATCTTTCAAAACCACTGGTAACTGGTTCATGATTGCTATTTATTCTCTATAATCTTGTATGCAATCCGTGACTTTGTGTTTAAATACTCCCACCATCAAGGCAAGATCCCACAACGTGAGACGCCAAACTCTTGATGTCTCTTTCTCACGCAAAATTCTCTAGAACTTTCTTTCATTCTGCCCTCTCTTTTCTCACACTGGTCTGGTTTCTCATACGTCCAGGAAGGCAAGAACATGTTCCCGGCCCCCCTCCCTAAGACGACCCCCCCGCCCCCTGTGAAATCGAAGACAGTCGCTGAACTGCGGGCTGAGAAGGCGTCTGAGATCTCTCCCTTCAACCGCACCATGACCTCTGCTGGCGTCTACACCGCAGGTCACATGGAGACAAACGCACATAACCGCCAACACAAGATTTCCACCCCCCCCAGGACAACCACCATAACTCTACTGTCTCTTTTTGTAGGCGTGGCCACCTGTCTGGCTCTGGGCATTATCTCTCCCAACGCAGCATTTACTCAGATGGTGACAACCTTCGGCCTGGCTGGGATTGTGGGATACCACACCGTGTGGGGTGTGACCCCCGCTCTGCACTCACCCCTCATGTCAGTCACCAACGCCATCTCAGGTCAGGGCTCAAATATGACTCAATATGAAATAGCTGTTGTTCTGGTTTAGAAACCCGGATATGTGCATTGATTGATTGATTGATTGATTGATTGATTGATTGATTGATTGATTGATTGATTGATTGATTGATTGATTGATTTTCAATATTAATTTATTACTTACTGACATGCTCTCGCTCGCTCTCAGGTCTGACAGCAGTAGGAGGTCTGGTTCTGATGGGTGGAGCTCTCACACCCTCCTCTCTGCCTGAGAGTCTTGCTCTGGCTGCCGCCTTCGTTTCCTCCATCAACATTGCTGGTCTGACCTTTTTTGACACTTACTCAAAATAAAAAAAAATGTATTTTAAGAACCAGTTTTATTTCCCACCCAATCAAGTGTCCTGTTTAATTTGATTCTATGTGTGCAGGTGGGTTTCTGATCACCCAGAGGATGTTGGACATGTTCAAGCGTCCGACAGACCCTCCTGAGTACAACTACCTGTACGCCCTGCCTGGGGCTGCATTTATAGGGGGATATGGTGCATCAGTGGCCGCTGGATACAACATTGAGCAGGTGACAGGATATTCAGCTTCTCACTACACAGCCAGTACAAATTTAACAGTTCAGGCTTGTTTCTAAATCCAGCCTGCAACACCGAATGAAATGAATCAATTGTCTGAATGTGTGACCCTCTAGCCAAGTTGTGGTATTGTGGTTGTAGATGATCTACTTGGGCTCAGGCTTGTGCTGTGTGGGGGCGCTGGCAGGCCTCTCCGCTCAGCGCACCAGTCGTCTCGGGAACACCTTGGGCATGATGGGGGTGGCAGGGGGCATTGCTGCCACCCTGGGCTCCCTCAAACCCTCCCCAGAGCTGCTGTCCCAGATGTCTCTGGCCATGGCCAGTGGAGGAACCATAGGTATGTAGTCTCTTTGGAAGATGTACCGCTCTCACTTGAGATACAGATGTTGTAGTAAAAACTGGAATGTCTGATGTGAATTACTGCTGCGCTATTGCTCCACTCTCAAAGGGAAATTTCATTTTCTATCAGCTGAACGATTGACAGACAGTTCTATGCTTATCCAGCATTGATTCACCACTTTTACAGTGCCTCCTGATATTGTTTTGCTACAGATCCCATCATCAATCCGTATCCACTACCACTAGAGAGCATGTAGCTTAATGCCATGGCATAGAGACAAGGGCTGTAGTCGAACAGGAGCCATTCGTGTCTGTATTTCAGTCTAGACTAAGATGAAACGAGTGCAAAAGCTTGGCCATATCTCGCTCGAAGCTCAACCCCCATCACAGTTGTGTGGAAAACTACAAGACCATGATAAATGTGTTACATGCTATTAAATTTGTGTTCGTGATTTCTCGAGTCTTTGAAGAAGGCGTGTGAATTTTCTACATCATAACGGAACATCGATCATCCTGTCCAGATACAGAGATGACTTATACACATACCTTCACTCTGTCTGAATGCTCTCAGTGTTAATAGTAATTTTAGATAGCAGTATGATGAATGATGTTTTACTCTAAACACAAACACAAGCACGAGAGCATGAGAGTTTACTCAGCCGTAAATTAGTAACCCTATACTTCAGAGAAAACATATTAGCTTTTTGACAACACACGTTAGCGCTTGACTCAAAACCCATTTTGGTTCCCTTTGAAAATGATGCCCAATATAAAGAAGAAAGTAACTGAAAACAGGTGCAGTCTAGTTTTTACGAACCTCATGGCACATGAGAAGATTTGTGGCTGATGCTTGATTTAGCCAGACAAAATAACGACTTGGAAATCTGTCTTTTTCTTTACATCTCAACCTTTTTTTGTGTGCGTCTCCTTTAGGTCTGACCATTGCCAAGCGAATTGAGATCGCAGACTTGCCTCAGCTGGTGGCAGCCTTCCACAGCCTGGTGGGGCTGGCAGCTGTTCTCACCTGTGTGGCCGAGTATATGATCGAGTACCCCCACCTGGACGCTCACCCAGCCGCCAACGTCGTCAAGACTGTGGCGTATCTGGGCACCTACATCGGTGGGGTCACCTTCAGCGGATCTCTGGTGGCCTACGGCAAGCTTCAAGGTGCGGGATCTCACTCTAATAAACAATACTGGCAGCTCTCTAGGTACATATACTGTAGATATTGTGCAGGTGACGAGGTATTGTAAAGTCTATCGTGTACCATTTACAAATCTGATCCTTTTTTCAGTTCAGACAGACACACAAACCTTTTATATAAACACACTGTGCTCTGTGTTGTCTGGTGCTGATTGCATCCTTTCATCTAGTTAAAGCCAAAGCTCCTCTGTGCATGTGTGCACGCACTCATTCACATTGTAGTGTGACTTATAAAGAGGAACACATGCAAAGCTTTCTGGTAATTTTGTGGAGGGCTGCTCTCTGATCTGTGGATGGGACAGACTCTCAGACAGCTGACTGTGCAGAAAAGCAAGCTGATTTCTTTGATCTTGTCAAATTATTTCCCTTCGACCCCACAGAAGATGAGCATCAACTGCTGGCCTCTCCATTCTTTTTTCCCCCCCTATAAGCTGGCATTATAAAAATGGTTATTTCATCTTGGTCTTAGGCGTTCTGAGCTCTGCCCCCCTGCTGTTGCCGGGACGCCACATGTTGAATGCTGGTCTGATGGCAGCGTCCATAGGAGGCATGGTGCCCTTCATGCTCAGTACCAGTTACAACACTGGCATGGGATGTCTTCTGGGAGTGTCTGGGCTTTCCACCATTATGGTAAGTCCTCACTAGAACAAAGAGTGAAATGTGATGTCATGATGAAGTACATTAGAAACAACATTCTGATGATACACAAACTCTTGACTGCAGTTATTTACAACTCCATTCAGTATTTATCCCGTTGTTTCACTCCATTTTGGAAAAATGGATGAACACAAATTTGGTTTAAGTGACAAATGTTTCTTATTTTCCTGGCTCCTTATTTCTGGACCAGTAACTGTTTTTTGTTTTTTCTCCCCATAGGGTGTGACACTGACTGCAGCCATCGGGGGCGCTGACATGCCTGTGGTCATCACAGTGTTGAACAGCTACTCTGGATGGGCGCTCTGTGCCGAGGGCTTCCTACTAGAAAACAACCTCATGACCATTGTTGGAGCTCTGATTGGCTCCTCTGGTGCCATCCTCTCCTACATCATGTGTGTGGTGAGTAGATCCTGTGGAAGGAGATGAGTGCCAGCAGATTGTATTGAATTACATACATTTTGAAGTTGTCATGCTCATGTTGAATCATTAATTTAAAAAAAAAAATAATAATAAAAATAAAAAAAAACATTGTTGAATGAATGAGATCAAAACTGAATTTGTCAGGCACAATTTGAAACTGTCACAATAATGTGACTATTATTTAATTTAACTGAACAAATCTAGTACTGGGCAATCAATCCATCAGTTTGCTAACTTGCAGACAGCTAGTATTGTTTAAAAGAGGTGTACTGCAGCCTGGCAGGCATGCGGTCGTTCGCAACATTATCGTATTTGGATATTTAGCAGTGGTAGTGTAGAATATCACTTGTAGTAACATGCATCACCCAGACAGTGAGGGATACGACACAGAGGTTTTTGGAAGACATCGTATAATCACTCACACACATCACAATCACACATCATTGTCACTTTCTGTCAAACATTTACACTACCTAGCCAATAGCTAGCATCTAACTTGGCCACATGTTGACATGTTTTAGACAACAGGCAATTTTAGCTTGATTTATGATGTTCACCAACATAAAACAAGTGACTCGATTTGCAACCCGTTTGTTGTGGCTGGCTAAGTGAAGAGCGGGGTGGGCCGACCGTTGGCAGCCTTGTGTCCACATGTATCTTGGAAGATTAATTTTGAATTGAAGAAAACAATTTAAAATTATAGTTAAATTTAATAATAGTCACATTCAACTTCAAGCCATTGCATTAAATTTCCAAACCGTTAAATATGAGCATAACTAATTCAAATGTATGCAATTCAAATACAACCTCTGCTGGCAATAATCTCCCTCCATATGCACATGCACACTAACAGACACACCACAATCACCATCATCCTTCAATTTATCACAGTATGTATCTGAATTATTGCCCTGCATCTCTCCCCCTCAAGGCAATGAACCGCTCCCTGCCTAATGTGATCATGGGTGGGTTCGGTACCAGCTCTACAGCGGGGGGTAAACCCATGGAGATTGTTGGCACCCACACCGAAGTCAATGTGGACCAGTCCATTGAACTGATCAAAGAAGCCAACAACATCATCATCACACCAGGTACAGACATGCAATGGAGGGTGTCCTTTCAAGTGTCACTCAACTTACTTACTCACTGTTAATAGACATTTTCATAGAGATGCGTCACCCTCCCCATTTCCAATGTTATTTTGTGTATAGAATCAGGTACTGCGTGAAACATTCAATAAAGGGCCAAGCAGATTTCAAGTTTTAGTTGAAAACTTGCTCACTTACTTCTACAAGGACCCTTTTTTTGTATTTGTCTTTTTGGTGCATCATCACATAGGAATAATGTTACGTTTCAGCTGACGTTAATAAGAAATGAACCATCCAGACAGTACAGAATCTGGAGGAAAAGTTTGTAGTTTGCCCCTGCCAATTTGTGTAGAGGGAGTGCAACAGGCAGCCAATCAACAGCCTGTTGTAATACAGAGCTTTGCTTTGCTTTGATCGGCTCACGGTCAGAGCGAGTGTACAGTGGTCAAAAGGGGACAAAATTTGAAAACCCGCAAAAACCGTACATAACCGAGGCATTCAAATATAATTATTTCAAAAAGTTACCACCCAGTGTGGCGGGTGGCCCTTTTTTTTGATTTATCTGCCAAAGACAAACAAAACCCTGCAGACACACCCTCCTGGCTGCAGTAGCACTACGGTGCACATAAACAGCCGCCCACCCTACTCCTTTCCAGCACCAATTGCAGTCACTCCTGATCTAAATACTGTGGGGAGAGATGGGTGGAGCGGGAACTTTTGACCCACATCAGAGAGAAAGATGGGGCACACCTGTGCTGTCAGACTCTCTCACCACAAGGCTGCATGGATCCTCCTCTGTACTCCAGATGCTGCTTTTTTTTTTTTTACACTGTCAGGATCAATCACACCCAACTACCTCCCTCATCTGATCAGCTTCACCTGACGAAAGGGCTGATTGCATGTACCGGCTTGCCAAAAGGAGATTGATGGTCATGAAACATCAGGAATATTGGAGGATGGGTGTGGAGAGACATAGTAACCATGGGAGGGAGCCATTTGTCCAGATATGAGCCCACAGTTATCTGGTCCCTAGTGACACACATGTCAATACTAGATGCTGTTCGTTAGTAAGAGTAAAAGATGATGTTTAATTTGTGAGTGTGAGGCAGTGACTACAAACTGGTAGTAGTTTGTCACAGTGACCTGAGCAAGAAGGACCTGTATGGATCACTTGGATTCTCTTTGCCGTTCTTTCCTGAAGGGCTCAAACGAATCCGAAGGCAGCTGTCTGGTCTGACACACTGGTTTGATTACAGAACCAGTGAAACGTCATGTGAGCTATTCAGTACAGACTCAGACTTCTCCATGAACTGTCAACAACAAAGTGTGGCAGTGAGGAAACAGAAGGCTCCAGTTGTCTGGGGAGTTAGAGGATACAGGTTAGGGGCGACTGGGTTGGACCGCTTCAAGGGGACTTGATTAGGGGCAGCGCTGAAATCCCAAGGGTTAAACAGGGGTTACAGACACGGGGGGGAAAGCAGTTCTTTGCACGCAGGGCATCAAAATGCACACCACACATACAGTTCTGGCAAAGGTTTTCCTTTTTTGAATAATATCTCCCAGATCGTTGAACCCTTATGATTTAATACAGAGGAGACTGTGGTGACGGGGGAGACTGAGCAAGGAGAGAGATAGGAAGAGGAGTACAAGGGAAGGAATGTCGGGCAGAAGAATAACTGGTTTTATTGTGGAGTCCCTGCTGCTTCACTGTGTTTGATTTAACAACGGTGGCCTTTGACTGACTTTGTCAAATGGTGTATTTATTCCAATGGTACAAAATAAAAATCCATAATGGAAAACCCTATTTGATCAAATGCTACTTAACTACAATGCCATAGACAAATGTAGATGGATTGTAAGATCATCGATACACTAGGAAGAAAGAAATCATTATTGCATAAAGTAGGTAATTTGTTAAGCTGTTGTATGTTCATTCTGTGTGTGTGTGTGTGTGTGTGTGTGTGTGTGTGTCTGTGTGTCCAGGTTGGGGTCTGTGTGCAGCAAAAGCCCAATACCCAATTGCAGACCTGGTGAAGATGCTGAAGGAACAGGGCAAGACTGTCAGGTGAATTTCTACACCCATACACTTCATGTCATTATCAAACAAAACCATTGTGATTTATCACCCAGATATACTGCAGAAGACAATATCATAACTTGAGTGCAGTGCATTGCTATCAGGGTTTGATAAGACCTGCACCTTAAGATGTTGCGCCTCTATCCTCAGACTGTTTTTTTTTAATTATATTTTTTGAGGGCAGGCTCAAACTTTGATCAATTAGCTACTTTATGCAAAAGTAATTCCCTCAGTTTAATCCATAGACTGTATGAAACTGGACTCCTCTAATAAATGGACTTGTAGCACAGGACTTTGCTTATTTGTGTCTTTAAATGTTTACAGGTTAATGGGTTGTACATTAAAAAAAAAAAGAATGACGGATAAGACAAAACACATCTGGGCCTGCTATGATCTTGTTAAAGTGATAGATATCCTATGCAGCACCAAACAGAGAAGACAAGTGTGTTTAGCCTGAGACCTCTAGGTAGGTCACGTGGTGAAACGAGCGTATACAGGGGCTTTGCGTCGAAGTTTGTTGATGGGTTTTCTGTGACTCTGTGCATTAGGTTTGGTATCCACCCAGTGGCTGGCCGTATGCCAGGCCAGTTGAACGTCCTCTTGGCTGAGGCTGGTGTTCCCTATGACGTGGTACTGGAGATGGATGAGATCAATGACGACTTCCCAGGTAAACTTGAAGGGCTCTGGTATGAGTCTTGGTCAATACCAGAGAGCTTTTACAATACACTGCTGCTCCATGGTTGTCACTTCAGCTGGAAAGTGGGGGATAATATTACTAAATCAGCATGTGTACAATTAAGGAACCCCTTTTCATCTACGCTTGGAGCAACCTAGTGTTGATTGCGTATTGATGTTTAGACATGCCATGTATCAGGGCAACAGACTGTTTTCTTAGTAACCAGGCATGCAGTCTGAGACACATGGTTCTGTTTATGACAGAGGGAGATAAGTGTGGTGCAGGGGAGTCCAATAACATTAGCAGGGGCTGCTAACATCCAAGTAAATGTTGGTTGGACTGTTCCATCATCTGAATTGACTTGAAATGTTTGTGACCCACAGAGACTGATCTGACATTGGTCATTGGCGCCAACGACACGGTGAATTCTGCAGCACAGGAAGATCCCAACTCCATCATTGCTGGCATGCCTGTCCTGGAGGTGTGGAAGTCCAAGCAGGTATGTCCTTTTTTTTTTTTTTGTCAGCACATGTATTGTATTGATACACCTATCACTGTACTGTTTGACGTGTGATACAAAGTGATAATAAAACGCTCTTCAACTTTTATCACTCCAGGTGATAGTGATGAAGCGTACCCTAGGCGTGGGCTACGCTGCAGTGGATAACCCAATTTTCTACAAGCCAAACACCTCCATGCTGCTGGGAGACGCCAAGAAGACCTGCGACAGCTTGCAAGCCAAGATCAGAGAGTCATATTACTAGTGTGACACTGTCTGTCCAGCATGGGCATGTAGGATATATATTTTCAACGTTAAAGCGTGATGGAGAACAGAGATTTATTGGGTCTTCAACAAATGTGATTTATAATGCAACGCTGTATCAAAGGTGCCACAGATTCATTAAGATGATTTCCTTGTATTTGAGGGACAAAAATAACTCTAATGCATGTAATGATTTGTAAATAAAATATTTAAATGTGATCAAGCTGAACTCAATTTCTCTAATTATTGAATTTCAAGTGACCACGTGTTAACTCATAGGTGGCTGAAACTAGCTGTAAATTAAAACCACACTAAAGTGATCAGCACTTAACATGCTTGGGAACAATAAAACTTAAAATTTCTTGTCTTATAAGTTTGGAAATTTTAAAGACCAAGACAGCACTGTGCCTTTTTGAGGTACGTTAGAGGTAACTTTTGTTCAGTTTTTGGATTGCTAGTCTGCGGGTATAGGATTTTATTGTATTCACCTATGGATTAAATGCACTCCATCCATGTTTACCTATTTTAAATCCTTTTGTATTGTGATACACAGGTACAAAATGGAAAAATCATTGATTTTAATAATAATTAAAACTGGACATGATAGGTCTCAGATAAATCCACTCTTCAAGCTTCAGTTCATGAGTCATCATTTATAGCTGCTTTCAGTCTTTCCTCCTGGCATCCCTCAGAGTTTTCCAGCAGAAGTCTTGGCTTTGGTGATAAGTGAGTGTAGGTAGGAGTAGAAGAAGAGGAGGTTATCGTATTCTCCGCTGTACTCCTGAGCAAGGCAATGCTCATGGTAGTCCTTTAGGAAGTAGTAAATAGCCTCAATAGTAGCAAGGTAGGTGTCTGGTTTGCCCTTCTGGTGGCGCCAGAAACATGTTTTCCTCATCTTCAGTTCTACCTGGAGCAAAGCTAGAGCACAACACATGTCAGTCAGAATGCACACAGGAACACAGAGGTAATATTAAACAGCATTGTGGGTGAGAGAAATTTGCCCCTTATGACCTTTTTGAAAGGCTGCATAAATGCGATCTTTCAAAATTACCTTGCAGTCTCTCGTCTGTGATGATCCTGTTGGTCTGGTTCCATGTGCTGTCAATAAAGACCACCCTCTGGAGGGGATACACCCTTGACTCCAAGTCCTTAGCCTCATCTGGGGTCCTTGATCCCAGGTCTTCAGCAATGTGTGTGGCCCGTAGTGCCTCCTCTCTTCTCAGCCTCTTTGGGCAGGGCTCAGAGAAGTCATGTGACCTGTAGCGCAAACACTGCATCATGTCATGTATTGTGACTGACCCAGGACCAGGGAACACCAACACCACCTGGAGAGAGTAGAGTGACAACACACAGTGTGTGGAACAATTACACTAATATACTAGACAAAGTACATTTTCTAAATGCTTATGCGTGTGTGCAGTGTGGTAGTTTTTTATATTTGCTTAAGGAGCATTGGCATTAGTACTATTGGCAGTGGTATTCAGTATATGAGGTGGAAAATAAAATGTATAAAATGAGAGCATTGCATTGAGTAATAAAGTGAAAGACAAGAAAGCAAGAAAAAAAAAGAATGAAAGCATGTGGGTAGAGTACTAAAGGCACTGTAACTCAGCAAGCAGTTCAAATACAGTATGATTATATTTTCTGAGTATTCCTGATAACTAGTGATCTGAAATTGGAGCCGATCTTCTAGCATGAAACTTAAAGATGCACCAACTGACTCGTTCTTTTTAATCAATATAAAAATGCCACATTTTTCATGAAAAAGTTGCATATGCGTGAAAACCTAGGACAAAATAGAATTTATAAGTTCTAGTACATAATATGTATATATTATATATATATATTTAGGGCATTTACTTCAATAAGATGGTCATTTTTAGTGGATTGTACCTTTAAAGAACGGGAACAGTATGAAGACAAGACCCAAAGGCAACTACTTGAATTAAATTTGTGACATCAGCCCCTTCCCTCTGGCTCACCTAAACTTTTATCATTCATGTGTATGAAAAATTATTAGCAATCACAGTACCTTATATATAGTATTATATATAGAGAGAGAGATTTCTGATTCATTTAGGACTAAGTTTTTAGCTGAAATGACCAAAAAGTAGTCAGCTGATGAAGTTTGGGTGGAAGAAGAATAAGTAGCAGGAATATGAACAGAACAAAATGTATTGCTTCAAAATAAAAGACATGAAATGGGTTCAATGAAATCAATCATTTCAGGATGAGGAGCAACTAACTTTGTCGCTTTCAAAATCAGGTATGCAGGGGTAAGTGTATATGGTGACATCACTGGGAGCAAGGATCTTGGCATGGACAGCAGTGCTCTTGCCGTCTGTCTCATTGGGGTGCTTGATGATGTCTATCTTCACCGGAAGCTAAGAACAAGATAAAGACAATCTGGTCAAGATAGTTACATTTTAACTACAAGAGGTTTGTTGCAAAAAGATACTGTGCAAAGTTACACAAATCATACATCAAAGACACAGGTTTTACACTATATAAAAGACAGTACTACTACTATTATTCCATGGCTGCAGACTTCTCTTAAAATAACAATCAAGTGAGTCCTAACCTCTTACTGACCTTGACTGAGGGAATTTCTTGCTCGCTGACACCCACTAATGAGCAGCATGTGTAGCAGAAGAACATCCTTGATCCTCCACATTTAGAGCACTTTAACCTGCCCCCCTGCTGTGCTTTCTCTAGCACTGCATGTGATGCCAATTTTAGACATTGAAGTGGTTGCTTGGCAAGCTCCTGGGTGTCTGATGAATCACTCGAGACTGGTGTTTTGTCAGGGCAACTGGGATGGAGATGGTGGTCTTGAGCCAGACTACTCATATCTTGCTCTTAAAATGTTGACACACTAATGCTGGGGGAAGTTAATATATGTGGGCCAAGTATTGAGGGCTGAAAATGACACAACAAATAAGGCAAATATTAACCGGCATAATTTACAACATTTATAATTATAATAATTTCATAACACAGCTGAAATTGTATGACAAAAACAGCCAAGCTATAGGTTGTTTTTAAGAGCGGTGTGGGACCCTACTGAGAATGACAGGAAACAGAAAAACCTGCGACAGTATGACAAGAAACGAGATTATCGCGTGTACGTGGTTTCTGCACCAGCAGGACACAGTCTGGTGTACAGTGTTTGTTAAAACTACACTAAAGCTCAGTTAATGCAAATCTGACGTTTGGTACCAGGGTTGACAGAGACGGTTTACCGGGAGCTGTTAACATTGTAACATACTATTAGATAGTACAAGCACGTGTGGGAGTGAAAAAGATAGTGATTGAATGCGAGTGTGAAGTAAACACGGGTTGACATTTTTTTAAACAACTCTCTAACGTAACGTTTTTCTCTTCACTTTAGTCCCATCTGACATTGTTAAACATCCCTGTTGTTAGCTACCGTTAGCTTCCAATTTGCTCAATACCCACATACTAACGTTGGCTAATAGCAGAAACAGCTCGGTTAATACCCAAGGCAGAAGCTGACAACGTCGGCATATATACGTTTAGTATGTCCTTCCACTCCTTACTCACATAATAATTATGGTAAAACTGTTGTTGCTAGCGACATCACAATCAGATGCATAGACCAGATGTAGAGCATGGTGCGCTTCTTCTTCTACGCCGGAAGTAGTTTTTCATATCAGGAAGAACTTCTTTTAGTTAGTTACTTGCTGCCTAGCAACAACTCGAAAATGTGTGTAACGTTAATTATATGGTAGCAGCATCTTTGATCACATCAGCGGGTCAGCAAGAAATATGGCCATGGCATTAGATAATGAAGAGGACCTCATTGATAGTTATGAAAAATTTATCAAGCATGAAGGACTGGTAACGTTAACATGCAAAATATATATTTAGGGTTATGGGTTTGAGCTTGTTATTTCTATTTGCTAGTAAGCTATCGATAGTGTTAACTAATGTTAGCAGAGTTGTTAAATTCGTGGCATTATTATCATAAGGTTAGTCTTGAGTTAAGGTTAATACAATAAAATCGTTTTAACCCTGGTGTCATGAATAGCTGTTTAAAGTAGCTAAAGTCAGGTAAACCAATTTATCTCATGGTACTCTAAAATCCGAGTTACCTGTAGCAGGGTCAAATGGGGCTAAATTAGCATCCAAGAACCAACTCTAAATCCAAGGCTAAAGATAACCCTGGGTTAAGGGGTTAAGTGTGTACAGTGTCAAAAAACACCAAAGTGGCTAAATTGATTCTCCCTCTCTCTCTCCTTATATCATTCATATATCTTTTCCCGTGTTAAATTTGAATCGCTTGTTTCCCACGTGACCTACCTAGAGATCTCAGGCTAACGTCATTCTCATATTCTCCCTATAATTTACTACAAATATTTTGCATTTTTTAAAATTTCATATTTTGTAGGATTATTTATTAATGTTAAAAAATATTCAAATGTCCTTCCTTCAATAGCTTGCAAGCTGGGTTGAGGCTATAAGGAAAGCAAACTACTGAAATTTGAATGTTGTTATTGGTAATACAATTCCTAATAAATTGGAAAGTAAGAATGGTAAAAAAAATAATTGCTGTAAATCAGTGGGAGGGTCATGATGATGAGAATAAGTTTGCTGTGAGAATTGTAGGTCACATAAAAGAATGTATTTATCCTAAATATAGATTTGTATAAGATATAACCCCCCCCCTCCCCTATCAAATATGTCATGTAAAAATGTATATGAATATTCATAATAGTGGGGGGATGTCAATAATGACAATGAATTTGGTCTTTTATTCCATTGTCAAACACTAAAAACATTTTCACACAAATAGAAATATAAGGTTGTAGACTGACCTTCAACTTCCTTCATGCTTACAAATTTATTCCTGTGGATTTACTGTGCTCTTATACATTTTGTTTATAAGTAAATGAGGATCTTAAAACAAATATTCCTGCAATATTCAATATAAAACCAGGTTTAATCTGGCCCCCTTTTTGTTGACTGCTGAAAGAACTTTTGCTATGGTCTCATTACATTTTTAGACCGTTTGATAGTTCCTCTATTCACTGTGTGGACAATCCACTTCTTGAATACAGTAACTATTTCCCTGTTGTTTAGTGGAACTTTATATAGAACATTTCAGTTTAGATTAACCTGTTTTTTTCTACTGAGAACACAAACCAACTGATCATGATGTGGCCACTTCCTGGCCATTTCTATTCATAATAAAAGTTTTGGTTGATGTTTTTACAACCTCAAGGCTATTTTGGCTTGGAAAATAGGTTTTACTGGGTGTTACGTCCAATTTATTTTGCACTGCCTAAAAAGTTTCCTGCCTCCAGGTTCAATGGCCCATAACCTGTGGAGAAAATCTAACGGAGTTGCCATCAGACTTCGTTGGTTGCAAACTGCCAGAAGAGATTCTTGATTATTTGAGGATGAAAGTGACTTTCCCATTGGATTCTATTCTCTCCATTTACACAAGTCTTGATGAGCTGTCGATAAAGATGAAAAAACACGCCTCCACATTGTCACAAGCACAAACCAAAAAGACAGAGAAAGAGATTGACACCAGAAAATGTAAGTCAACTATTACTTATTAGTAACCATGATGCACATAAAAACAGAACATGACGCTATCTGCCTGTGAACAAGTAAATAATTTGAATATTGTTTCTTCCATGTTTTAGTTGATGACCTGGTGGAAAAAGCACACAGAAAAATGAAAGAAGAGGTAGGTAAAAATCGGCCTGCTATTGTTACTCTCTGTATTCCAAAAGTGCATCATTTGATGGTATGCTATATTTGATGTAAAAGATGCTGCACTACCAATATTGAATGTTTTATTTACAGGGTGAAAAAGCACACAAGCCACAGAGATCACACATTGAGGTTGGTGTGATGATGGAACATAATGGGAAATCAAAATTCTGAAATTATTTGTTTAGACTGAAACTATTTCGACATTTCCCCCTAGGACTACGACTATCCAGGATTTACTGAAGTAGAGAATACTGACATTCCTGGGCATCCCAACCCTTTTCAACTTTTGCAAAGTGTCTCAGAGGCCCAGCACTTCAAAGTAAGTACATTAATTATTACTTTACGTTATTTATTTTCATAGAGGTATAATGTGACATTATTTTGTAATCTTCATTAATCAGACTTTGTTATACCAAATACGATGATTTTTCACTGTTTTCTAATTCACTTTACAAAGGCCTGTTTATTACCTAGTTGTTACCTGTTTGTTACCTACCGCGTGTAACCTAATATCCTGTTCTGACACCCCATCTTACTCTGTGAAGAACGTTGTGTTGCCTAAATGTTAATATTTGGAGGGCGGTAGATTAGCGGTGGTGTGTTCGGTGTTGTGTTTCCTTTCTATCACAATGGAATTTTCTCGGACGCTCTGCAACCAATCATCCTAATCTGAGAAGTGGACCCTCCTTCTGTTGTATTAACAAAGTTCAATTTTCATGGACGTTTCTCAAATATTGGCTCAACAAAACAAAAAGGGAGTAATTTAGGGTAAACTGGTGTAAGGTTTGTTTATTAGTTGAAATACTAATATTCATTCATCTTGTTCAAAGCCAGATGTGTTTGGTGTGATGTGAAACAGACTTGTTATGTCAAATATCAAAGATACCTGAGCTGTCACACTTTATATGAAAGAGAGAATCGCATGCAGACTTGCACGGCAAACAGATGTGTATCAAATGAGACCCTTCGGTGTATGTGATATTGGATTCAAAACACGCGTACGAGGAATCCGCCCTATGTATACTATGTGCCAATCATTGGTTGCTTTGAGAATCATGGCAATGGAACACAGTTCAATCAATATGAGTCATATTAATCACACCTTTCTTTCCTGTCCTCGCTGCAGGCTGGGTTCTGCAAGATCTGGAAGCCCTTCTTCATATCTTCTCTCTCGGCGGCCATGCTTAAAGACACCTTCTGGTGGTTCTTTCTGCACAAGTTCAAGGTGATTCTAAGCTCTTAAACATAAATCTGTTAGATGTGTAGTTCTTGTTTCCATAACCAGGGTTTCCTGATTCTGTTCTGCACGCTATTGTAATCTACAGGCTCTGTTTTGGCGTACAACAACAAAGATTAGATTGTCAGGTGGCTAAACACAAACAGTTTGAAACTAGACTACTGTCTTTAGTTTTTAGTTTTTCAGTATGAATGAACTCAATGAATATTTCTGCCAAATCTCATCTGAAATTGATTTTCTCTTTCTTTTCTGTTGAGTCTAATATGGAGGAAGAGGAAAACAAACTGTTTGACCGCATTTCAGGAGTGTTTGTTTCACTGTTGATGACAGTCCAGATGGATTTGAAAGACAAACTGTTAGAGGTACACTCTTTTACTTTGTGTTCTATGTTGTCACCAATTCTAAATACATTCAGACATCAAAATATGAAAGTATGTTCTTTCAGATGTATCCAGACTGCTTGGCCCAGGCGGTCTACACAGCATTTTATGGCGCATTCCCTGGATCAAAGGAGCGACTGGATGATGACTTCAGGAGATACCTAGCAGAACTGATCACCTTCTGGATGTCAGGTAACCACACACTAATAATGCATACTTGCACTGTCTCTCAGATTTCATATTTTGCATGTGTTTAGTGTGAGGTGTGTGGTGTGCTTTTCAGGTATGAAGCCCAAACTGCTTTCTTGGCAGAGATGGAAGAAGAGTTGTCTGGTTCCAGCAGCAGCAGGAGACGAGGACAGCGAGGAGGACTCTACTCATGGTGAGCCATGCTGACTGCACATTGGTGCATGCATGTATGTTTGTGTGTGGCTGTGTGTGTGTAGGAATAAACAGTGGCCAGGCTTTGATGAACTGTATAAGTTAATATGTGTTCTTTGAGATTGTTTGTTATATCAGAGCAGTAGAATTCCTTGTTCCCATGGTTCATAGTCAAACATCATGTCTCTTTTTAACTGGTAGCTGGTGAATAACCTTTTTAGAAGTTTAGAACCCTGTTATATCTTATTGCTACCAGATGTAATATTACTTTCTATATTTTCCTGTAAAATACAGTGGTACAGTTAGCCCTAATATGCCCACAGACTGTCTAGCAGGCATTAAATCACATGTGTTAAGCTCAAGGCCTGCGGGCTGGCCTGCAGCCAATTTTGATCCAGAATTCACTCTCAATTCACTGTAGTTAAAAAGACGCAAGCCCTCACCCCCTCCAATGCACTTTCAAACACAAACAGGGAGGACTTATGCTGAAGGCAGACAATTTCACGACAGGTTGGAGACTGAGTGCTTCTTTACTGAGTGTAAAGAAACACGTGTCTCTTTTTCCGCAAAGCCTTACTGATTTTAAGGATGTGCCACTCCACGCAGAGTAAAATGCTGCATCAATTCTATGAGATGGGGAAGAAATTGCCAGTTTCAGGACCAGCAAAGTTTGAAAATGACCGGTGGTTGCACAACTTGGCTTCTCACAAAACTGCAATGCAAACTGAGAGGTAAACAACAATAATCGGGAATACGCATGCATGATGCAGTGAAAGGCTTGAAAACCAAACTGCATTTATGGGAGAGCCAGATGTAACAGGCTCACTTTGCTCATGTTCTATCAGTCAGTAGGAAATGGGAGAATGGGATATGCACACAAATTGAACACACTCAAAGCAGAATTAAGCGGGAGACTGTACAACCTTTGATTCTTAGAAATACAGTTTCGAAATGACAAATCTGTTTGCACTTAATGTGCAGAGCGTGCCAGAATACTAGCATTTATAACAAAATGAAAGTGAGGATGTCGCCTCTTTCATCCCAGACATGATATCTGGTATCAAGCCACCCCGAGGTTTCTTCCAATTTTTCCCTAAAAGGTTTTTTTGAGACTGTAACGGTGATTAAGGGCTATAGCCTACAAATAAATGTGATTTGATTTGATTTGATTTGATTTGCTATCACAGCTTTGCCTTCAGGCCGTGTGCCAAGCTCCTATTTGTGTGAACACATTTTCTCTGTGGTGCCGATCAACGAATCATCCCACAGGATCTGCCTGACAGACTTTTCCCCAGTCTGAATGTGTGCCACAGCTCAGGACTTTACTCCAAGAATTGATGAAGGTGCCAGGTGTGACGCAGACTATATGTTACAGTATATAGAAATCTGTTGAAATGTGTTATTTTATTTCAAGATTTCTTATTTTGCTTGACTAAATGACATGCACACAACACATCTGTCTCATGTGAGGCGTGGAATTTATTTGTTGGAAGTCCAATATGGTTTCTGTATTTAGTTGGATGGGCCTCAATGAGCCAGCAGTATCAGTTGTCCTTTTGGATGGTGTACTTTAGTGTTACTGAATTATAGAATGGTCTTTCAAGTGTCTATTGTTTTAGATGATTGTTTAATATGTTTGCTTTATTCTTTATATTTTACAGAACTTTGCTAAAAAGTGTCTGTTTGTGTGTTTTTAATTTGCTGGAAAGGAAAGTGTGAAATCGAGTTGCTGGTCTGGGTTTCCCGTCCCTCTTTCACAATGATCTGGTGTTCTGGGGGTTCCGTGCTAAGGCTGCAAACACAGAATTCCCCTGGTTGCATAACCACAGATTTCCTCTGGGGGAAAGGAAGGTTCATGGCCCTGAAATGTATCAAGTTCAGCTGCATGGACAACACCCCCCCCCTCCCCCCACTGGCCTCCCCTTTCTCCCATTACCCCCAGACCACCTCTCCCATGTGACTCCCCATCCTCCCTCCCCGTTCATCTTCAACTCCCTTACGTTCTCATCCTCCCCCTTTCTCTTTGTCTCGCTCCGTCCTTTCGTGCGGTACTTGCTTTACACCCCCACGTCCACAATCAGAATCAGACTTCCTCCAGCCTCCTCTTAGACTTCTGCCTCTGTTTGCACATGCCGTCAGTAATACGGGACACATGTGGTCCCGTGTGTTCATGCTTTCACACAAATGCAAACGTCCTACCGCTGTTCTCAAGTGTTGCACTATTATAAATCATACCTCACATGACTTTTATAAGTGGAGGCTTTAGGCTCTAGTCATCATTCATCCCCGGAGCTCCAGCGAGCTATAGAGTAGCTCTGTGGCTTTGAACCAAGGAAGTGTAAATTGTAAGTGAAGAGATGTTAACTAGAATACTGCCTCAAAACAGCTTTTGTTTTTGTTATATTGCACTTTTGCTGTGTACTTTAAAGCCACAGCAGACTACTGCAGATATTGAAGTGCTACCAGATAATACAGAGTTTTGGATTCTAAAATATCCTAAACGTTTGACCCGAGTATTGACTAAATCTGACGAGCAATTATCTAATTCTCAGTAATGCTTCATTTAGACAAGCGGTTCAGTTTTGTCTCTGTTCAATGAGAAAATTAAAAGGCAATATTTTTAAAAGAGACTCTAGGTCATACTGGCAAGCGGTAGCCAGTTTCATAATTTCTTTATTTGATAATTCTAATGCGCAACAGATGAACAAAAGAGGCCAGGGTATCCCACGTTTTGTACAAATTTGTATAAAAATGATTTGTGATTCCAGGAGCATTTTACAAAACAAAAAAAAATACATCCTGGCACGCTGTGGAAGCATAAATGATGTCCCTGACGTAGCCGTGGCCTGTCTGTTTCCTTGGACGTCTGTAACTTCATGTCTGACAGTTCTTTCTCTCTCCTGTTGGCTGCAGCCTCTCTCCGTTCTGCTGGGAATACACAGCCTTGAGTCTGAAATGTGTTTACATTTTGAGCATGTTACAAATTATCTGCTAAGACTAACTTTGCGTGACTTGGCAGAAGCCTTCACCTTGCTCAGATGTTGTTTGGGTCAAACGTATTTCAGGGGTTTGCTCTCTCAATTTGACTGTCTTTATCTGACAGGGGTTCTCCAGGCCAGATGTGAACCCAAGCAAAAGGTAAAGCTGTGTGTGTGTGTGTGTGTGTGTGTGTGTGTATCTGTGTATGTATATGTGGTTTGGCAGCCTGCCAGTATGTCTGTAATACTGGGCTGCGCTATGACAGGACTCCAGTTTCACTCAATACTATATAAACGTATGAGGGAATTATTGCGACATTTGACCATGTTGACATATTTCTGTCTATCCCAGCATAAATTAATAGATTTATCCTGGACTTGTGCAGTATTACCATATCTCAGCTTTCCTTATCAGATTGAATGATGCTCTTCGTGTATATCGTGTGTCTAGATTTGTCCAAGGACACTAAAGTTTTCCCAAACTTCTTTTGCAATGTGTACTTAATCTTCTCAAAGACAAGGTCAACAGATTTGATTATCTTGTCATTTAGTCATCTACTATGCTGGGAAATGGACTGCTTAATACCTCCAGGGTGTTCCCGCAATATCAATATTTGGAACACTGTAGGTGCTTAAAGTCTAAGAAGTTTTCTGCTCTCTATTACAGGCTTGTATGAATTATTGTTAGAGGATGAATGTCTCTGATTTTATCAAAAGATTTCTGAAGTTAATCCTGAATCCATCATTTTTAGATCAAAGATCAAAATCACCATTAATAACAGGGTGTGCAGATTGTATTTATACATCATAATATTATCAGGCCTAATCAGACCTGAGATTACAGTTATACAACATGTTGTGATTGAGGACAGAGGTGATCTTTTCTATCAGTGGTGGCGTAAAGATGGTTAAAAAATCAGTTTATTTCTTGTATGTTTCTAAATGAAGTGTTGAGTTTGTATTGCGATGTGTCGGCAGCGCATTGTTCATCTTTTCTCCAGAGCTCTTCTGCTCTTGCTTCGTAGTTTCAGAGACTCATACCTAGTGGCAGAATGAGGGCTGGTTTATGTACCGTCAATACTCCTCATCTATCTTCTATTGTTAATGGAAACTGCAAATGATCCAGGTACAGGAATACACACTGTAAGGAAATGAGGCACACTCGTACATCTTTTCTTTTTATATAAATAACACAAATAACTTACAACAATGAACGATAACATAATGCTATATGCCAGTATTGCGATATTGCAGTGATATCATGCAGAGCTTAAGAGAGTTGCCTGTTGAAGATGAGATGAGTCGGTGATTTCTCTTAGTTGTATTAAAAATGAATTAAATAAATGGACCTTCTGGTATGCAGTGCTGATGCCTTTTTGTGGGATCTTAATCATATTTGGTGAAAAATGGAATGTCTTAACAGAAATAATAATAACAAAAAATAACTCTCCTTAAATAAATAGTTTTACATATAAGGGACGGAATAATCCTTATTATTATCATGATCATTAACTGTGATGGAAAAAAAGACTGCATAAACATACACATTTCAAATGGTGTTCACTTTGTATTTTAATCTGGATATCTTCTCAGCAGCAGCAGAATATTCTAGCAATTTAAAATCACACCTTGATAATGAAGAGGGAGTCAGTGAGCAGCTATAATGCATTTGGCCGGAGTCTGGCCTACAATGCATGAAAGGACTAGACGACAGATCATCCACATATAGGCTACATAGTTTCACTGGATGTGCTGTTGTAATCATATTTACTGTGCCTCTGTTTTCTGTGCTCTGTACACTCTGTACCGTGAAAAGACAAGTCCAGCTTGCTTCAGCACATCTAGGCCAAGCCACATAACTCGATGGGAATCTCTGTTTTGGACCCCTCTGTCGATCGTGCAGGTCTCCTTGTCTGGCTGGACATAGACAGTCTTGCGCAAAAGATACAGTCCTGACTGCGTATAATACATTTAACTGTTTTATAAGAAAATATTGAACTGTTTTATAAGGAAATATAACAATATTTAACTCACAATAATGATAACATTGAGTAGATTTTAGTGGTTTTACAGTGTTTGTATACCATTTGAAAGTATTTATTGGCAAATATTTCAGTACGTCCTTGCGTGGAGATCTTTAACAGAGAATTATCTGAAGGCAATTGGAATTGTTTTACCAGTCCATAATGTGCCCGTCGTTTCCTCTTATGAAAATGACAACGTATTGTGGAACATCACGTATCTAAATTTACAACTTGAGGAGAGTGGAGCGTGATGTTGGTAACGACTTCTGTGTTTACATGAGTCCTGTGTCCGGCAGCTTATATAACACGTGACTGAAACCATAAACAGTCCTCTTTGCTTTGTCAGTCCACCCTCCTCTCCTCCTCCCTGCATTTCATCGGGATGAAGTGAGATGCTATGTGCTCCCTTCTGGTCTTCTTCCCCCGCAGTGGCCTTCCCTTCTGAGACAGGGCTATGAACATTTCTTTGCCATTTCTAATCCACTTTGCAGAGGAGTAAGCATTGAAATAGTTTTCTAGGAAAACCTCCTTGAAGTTGCAATTGTCATTGTAGATCTTCTGTAAAGGATAAAAAAAAACAAGACAGCACAGCATTAGTGTCACCAGCGTTTAGCGTAAATTCTAGGTCATGATTTTGCAATGGGATTTTTTTGTTCTATTCCTGCTTGATTGCAGGTTAGCTGAAAACAATGTATAGGTTTTGTCACAGAGGAGAAATGTTACCTTGCCTTGCAGCTGTCCGGTCCTGTTCATAGAGATATAATACTGACTCTTCACCCCTTTGATAGCCAGTATACCCCCCTCAGACACGGTCCTGATCTCCAGGATACCTACGAGACAGACACGCAGTTAGGAGGATGAGAGGTAGTAGCGGACTGTTAGCACACCCTCAACCTCCAGTCTTCACCCCAGCACTGCACTATGCTCAGCATTCATCTTCGTTAACAAAACGGGATGGAAGTTCCTGTGGTTAATCAGTCTGCGGTCCCTCTGGCTTTATTCAAGCCTTGTTAACTGGCCTGGGTGGCCATTACACAAACCACAGCCTATATGCCATTGCACATATGGGAGACAGATTAGGCCTCCCTCCCCTGGGATCGAGAAAACTACCTCCTTGCATGTGCTTTGCACGCTACGCGTCAGAACTGCTCTCCAACTTTGCAGGAAGGTAAAAAACGTAGGCCCAATTTTGGCGCCGTGATTGTTTTGTGGTGCATCTTAAAAATTAATGGCATGTTACCATATATGTCAGAAAATGCCAGGAGTCATGCTTCACTCCTTAAATTAGAATTTTCAGCAGAAAGCAAACATGTAAGATAACTACTACAATATAAATAGAAACATGAATCTTGCTGCTGAAATGAGTAAATGCAAAACAATGTGCACAGAAAGTCAACTATTGTATGATGCGTATATTTATTGTATATGGTTCACTATTTCATATGGTGTGTTGAATGATGCCATTTGTGCAGCTGTGATTTTACAAGATCAGTTAACTACACACCTTTAGATCTTTATAAACTGGTGTGTGTTGTTTTGAAAGGCCCAGATTCATTACATCTTTAAACATAAAGACATTCAGATCATTTGTACAGAATCATATTGATAAAATCTCCCAAGTCAAACACCTTCAGACATTACACTCAAATGTCAGTGGTTAAAGAGTATAGTTGCTCATTTAACCTGACAGACGTGCACACACTGTGGATCAGAGGTTTTTCACAGGTCCAAAACATTCAACCTGGCTCAATAAAGAGCTATGAAACCAGGTCTGTCAAAAAGGCTTCAGCATGGTATTTAAAATCAAGTTTCCAATTTACTGCACAGCTGCCAGCTAGCAAATACATTGTATTTGTCTAAGATGAAACTAATATTGCATAAATATACTGTATGCATTGCTCTTGTGATTGAAGCTCAAGTTCTATTTAGTCTGATAAATAAAAATGACATTTCCACCACAACTGTATCTTGAAAATACATATATACTATATATATATATGGATTTCAAGGACCCAGAATCCAACAAGGTCAGGAACTCAGACCTTACTGTTAATTAAGACATATTGCAGAAATTCTTCCATTGACAGACAAAGCTATTTGATCAAAGCTATTCAGACTGACATTATGAATGCTGCGCTTCAATGTTTGCCAGATCACAAGCAGATGGAAGTCTCCCAATCTTGGAATGTTGTTTGTGTTCAACCTGCACTTGATATTACTGATCTTTTACTGTGTACTCACATCTATTAAACCTTGCTTTTTTATTGTTCTGTTATTTTTTGTGGGTGCTTTTAATGTTTAAATTTCCTGTGCTAGAGCTGAAACCTAATTTGTGAACTATACAGAGCAACCAATTAGAGTCTCCCATTCATTTTCTCATGAATCCTACATTCATGGCAACAGTAGATCGGCATATACGTTTAAGTTGCATGTTTGTTCCTCAATTTGGGACTCTGGCCATAGTGGAGCGCTTCCAGAAGGACCGGGATAGGAATGATAGTGATTTGTGTGGTTGGTGTGTGCTGCAGGGAGATTTGAGAAAGTGGAGAGCTGTCAACTCAAACAGCACGAACATACTATTGTCATAATGTTAAGTGTCACAACTAAAATTGTCAACAATAAAACACACATGCACACACACACACACACACACACACACACACACTAGTCATTACCATCTTGACTCTGCAGTATATGCAGAGCGTCTCAGGCTATCCTCAGCTTGAACAGATTTGTCTAAACTCTGTGACCCAGCCCCAGGCTAAGTAAGCTAACTTGTGGATGGATCCTTAATTCTGCCGTCTCTGGACAGAGGTGGGATCCCCATTGCTTGTAATCATTGTTAGGATGTAGCTGACTTTGAGGAATAGCGGATTCCTGTTCATTTATCAAATGGATTTATAGTACATGTTGAAAAACCTTGTCATGACACATTTACAATATAGGCACCATATGCCAACACGTAGTGTTTAGTAAATTAATTGGAATAACTAAAGTTTCAATTTGTAATTGTGTTTAACTGACTGTTGTGTTTAACTGTCTTCAAATGCTTTATTTCCCTAACCCTACGAAAAACAGATGTATCTCAGCATAGCATTTAACAAATTACTGTGGATGTAATGGTGACGATAGGACAGAATAAGTGTTTTAATTGTTTGCATTAGTTTGCACACATGTTTTATTACTATATATTATTATTAAGGACATGATTTAACATGAAAGTTGTCATGAGAGTACAAGTACAAATGACCCTGTCTTTAAATTCCCTCTTCTCAGTTGTCATGCTGTTGATACCTTACTTCAGTTTGCTGTGGCTTGGCGTACCTTTTATCGATATTATTAGCACACTTTGGTTATTCCAGTGTCTAACACTGTGAGACAAACCTGCATGTGTTAGTAATTACCAATTACTCAGCTAATCCATCAGCTCAGTAACTGGTGTTTGGTTTTCCGGATATGTTTACACACTTAGTAGGAAATTGTCCAGTCTGAGGGACAGAGACAGAGCTCACACTTATACTTTGTATTGGATGGTTGACACGTAGTTCATTTGCTCCTGAGAATGGTTGCTACAGTACAACTGGATGCACTATGATGGCCAATATCAATCCTACTTAGGTTAGTTCTCTATAACAGTGTTCATGAAAATCTTTGTCAAGGAAACGGCTGATTTAAAATAGTGCATTGAGTTTGTGATCTGCACATCTTTTTGAAATGTAATGAACTCAGAATAACAACTTGCTGTGTGCTGCAAGAGATGAGTTTGCTGGAAATAGGCGTATATATTTTTGTTGTGGGGGCACATGGACTGTGGAAGCCAAAAGTCATGCTGCTCCAAGTTTGTCATTTTGGTTTCTTTTTTTCTGGCTTTCTTTTTTCTTTTTTTGAAAGCAGGCAGCATGCAGTAGGCTTTTTCAAGGCTTACTATTCCATGCAGCCAAACAGTATGAATCAGTGATTTATTATATATATATTTCTGCACCGTACTCGTCTCTTCAAAGGCTGGGCATATTTCTCTCTGCTTTTTTGCGTGCTATTGTCAGCCACATCTGGGTGTATCAATTTTTCTGCCTTTCATCGCCAATTGTTGCGCAAGCATCTTTTCCATCTACTTAGAGGCATTCCCTGTCACGCCAGCATTCCAGCTACAGCCACACAGTCAGATAGGAGGAAATGATAGCTACCTAAACCATCCTCACCATGACAGAGTTTTCACATGGTGTCTAAATACATGCCCTACTGTGGCTAGCCAATCATAGTCATGATGATAGTAATTGGTTTGCATTGCTTTACATGTTTTGCCTTTGATGATTTTTTTAACAGTACTTTTGATCAAGACCATTATGTAGTTGAATTCTGCAAAACGGTGTAGAGTTCCCTCCCAGGATGCCTTCAACATCAGAGGCAGTCGAGTTGGCTGTCTCTATGTTATGATAAACAGAGACAACCTTTATCATGGTTGTGTAAGATGCTAACTTAACCATCCAAGAAAAGCTCAGAAGGTGAAAATTATTACTCTTTCCATTTCTATTTCTGCCACGTCTATGTCCGTAGACCTCGTTCTGACATTGGATGTTTGTGGGAGATTAGATCAGGCTGAGCAAGTGTGAGTCTCTGCCAGCGAGAGCTTTTTGCATTGAGCTGATAGAGCCCTGGGCCCCCGTCAGCCTCCGAGCCCCTTTAGTTTACTTCGTTACAGACTGTGTTTAGATGGTGTTATGATTGCGCAGGCCAAAGCCCACACCTGCTTCACTTTACCTCTATCACTTTGGCTGCTCTAACAGTGACACATGACCCATTAACACTGTGATTACACTGTGGAGAACATTGGACAATAACACCTCCCACGTGCCCCTGTCACCTTGATGGGCCAAAGGCTCATTACCGACCGAACTCAGCCAGGCAGAATTCAGCCAGTTCACTGTCTAGGACTAAGTACAGGCCTGCATCCATGTTTATTGTGAGTTGGGAAGTTGCTATTAGAGGGTACTCTCCACAATATCTCTGAGTTTTGGTTATATGCGTTCTCATTTGCAGTCAGTGCAACAGGGAAACAGTGTTATGATAATCAGACAAATAAGAAATCCTTCATCCTTACTGTAGCAGTTGGTGGGATCTTGAGTCCCGTTGATGTTGCCGTAGTCGTCAATGGTTAGGAACCACTGCGTACGGCTGAACAGCTGTCGGATGCGCACGTCTCCTCCCTCCATGTAGTCATAGTTCCTGGTGTGGCGCTCGTGTTTGGAGCAGTTCATGATGGCGGCCAGTTGCTCTGGAGTGCGGTCACTGCAGGCCACACACACACTGCCAAACAGGAAGATCACGTGCACGTACAGTCCTGAGAGCAGATTTGGCAGGTTCCATGTCAGCATCCATCTGCGCATTATAGTACAATGCAGTTGGGCTCCATGAACAGCATACTGAAATGTGAGATAGAGATCTGTATGCTGTCCCTCTGCCCCGCGACCCCCGAGTCCGTGATCCCCTGACCCGCGACCCTTCTCTTGTGACCTTGTTGCGTGTCCCGCTTTCTGCAGCGGGGACTCCCAGTGGGACGCTGAGACAGGCCGGTGGTGGAGGAGGCTATCTGAAGCCGGCGGGGGGTTGGCTGTGGCTGGAGAAGACTGGTGAATGGATTATGAGTTGATGTCTCTCTTTAATCCTCACTGTCTGTGTGGGTTGCCTACACCATCCTCTTGGGACCATAGTCCAGCAGTGGACAGCATAATCCACTTCAGGAACTATGTAGGAGGTCACTATGAAAAAAAAAAAGAATGAAAGAATTGAAGTAGGCCTGTTTGAGTCCAGGTAACGCAGTCTGAAAATGCTAAATATACTTACAAGTACAAGTATTTTCAAGAAACATTTTTAGACAAAGTTTCACACAATTGCAAATTTGAGCTCAATGTTGCTAAATGTTAAACACGTAAACGGAGCATCTGTTTTTCTCAGCTCATGCCGATATGTGCCGTACTTTTTTTCCCCCTAACAATAAATCAAACTCTCCCCGGTGGACCTTGACTCTGTACGTTTCTCTCTCATGGACGCACAATAGTGAAATATCTTAGCGATGCTGTAGTCCCCACTGTATCAGCATACAACAAGACTCAGTAAAGCCACGCTACGATACATGTACATGGTCTCAAGCAAGCTGAAGTTGTATGCCGTTTTCGCTGTTAAAAAAAAAAAAAAATTGAATAACTTACATGCGCTGTGAGTGATGGCAGCTGAAAGAGGTGTATTCCCTTTCAGTTAGAGTCTTAATTTGTACACTCTTTAGTTGTGGAGCTGCAGACTCAGTTGTAAACCGAGCCCAGTAATGCTGGTAGGCTAAGCAGGAGCTGAGAGCCTCTGTCACTTCCCATGGATGTCTCCCTGACTCTGGCAGGCTGGCTCTGTGCATCTTCCACTGTTGTTGTGCACTCTGCTTAGATAAATGCCTCTTGCTGACCTCACTTGAGAGCAATTAGATCCTAGCCAGTCAGCTGTCCCTGGCCGAGATGCAATGGAGAAACACCCTCTCCCTGCCTCTCACTGTCACTCACCCACCAGACATGAGAGGGAGCCATAAACTTTTAGATGACTGACTTTCCTTGGTATGCACTCCCACATACTTTTCCAACGTTTGCGTGCACACTCACTCTACAACTTACTACACAGCCCCTTTGCCTTTTCCAAGAAACATCCTGCTCTTGAGTACACTTTTGCGGTGCATGTTAAACATCTCATAGTGACTCACATTCACTCAAATGATCCATAAAATATCCCCTCTGATTACAAAGCGTCACAGAATTTCTCCCCTATCATTTAAAATGTCACCATCAATTATTGGGTTGTTGCCTTGAATTATTGGTAAGGATTTATAGACTGAAGCCGAAAAAACTTCAAAGAATCGCTTCAATTCGCGGGCGTATTGAGAGTAATGGGGGGAAGCAACAAGTTATGGCTGGCAGGTATCCATCGAGGGGGAAAACAGAAGACATAACTGCTCAGAAGTAGTCATCTCTGTCTCAGGGGTCATGCTCTCTTTCACTTTTCGTGTTTGTATTTAAAGCCACAATTTATTGCCTTACATACCTGGCCTTTCCTTGGACTCACCACTTCAAAAGTTTATATGGGCCCTAATGATGCGCTCCCCTGGGGAGGTCAGGGCTGCAGGCCTGAGAGAGAGGGACTTCTGGCTGCAGCAGGCCTCCCTCTCATCTGCTGAACTGGTAGTCGTAAAGGCCTGATCTATTGGAAGTCACACTGGCCTGTTCATCTGTCCCCTCTATCACCTCAGAGACAGTTCACACTCTCTGGTCTGTGGAATGAATGGGAACAAGGGAACACCACGCAACACATCACTGCAGACCCCTGCTTGCAGATTACAGATCCAAACACTGGAAGATTAGACCTGTTGTCACTGATGTTGGCAAATCGTGTATTTTAAAGGAGCACTCCACCATCATTCCTGCGGCTGTTATATCAAATGAATGTGTTGCCTTGATGGATAGAAGCAAAAATCATTCAAATACACCCAATATTGACAGAGAAAACACTATTTTTCAAGCTTCTCCAACAGATCCTACAATACCCAGTGTTCATTGCAAATGCTGCGTTCTGAGGACCTACCTTGACACCACGACGCTGCCCCTTACAGGTTGAGAATTGTGTTTTCAAATAGCAACTGAATCTAAACTTGCCTATGGTACTTTTCAACCATGTGATGACACTTAGTTTACTGGGAGGGGCAACAGTACCTGAGCCTGCATCTGGAACGTATCTTTAATAGTTGATTGCGGCAGTTAAATTTACTCTGCCTGGCTGCCTTGTGTGCCTCTTTAGAGGTTTTACAAGAGAACCCAGTTCACAGGTTAAGGATGGCGTCCTTGACATCACATAATTATGGTTCAGGAGCCTGGGAGGGAGCCTTGGCAGCGAACACACACATAATCTGATCAAATAGTCTGATCCTATCAATGACCAAGGCTAATTGGACTGAAAAGATAACCTTAGTATTAACACCTTAGTTGTGTTTGTGCTCTGACTTTATCCTTTATAGAAGTTCGGGCTTATCCCGTTGTGAATTTTCCCTCAAACTTCACAACAACATCAGGTTATCATCTTCTGAAGGGCTCACTCTTATCTTCTGTACATGAAGGGCTTTTCCAGAGCATTCCTAGCTAACATCGTTCTCAGTTTTATCCCTCAACTCACTCTTACAAATGCAGTTCAAGCATTTTATAAAATTTCTGCTTGGTGGTCTGTCCATTTCCAATTGTGCTTTTGCCATCAGGGCTCCTAAGGAACTCAGGCTTCCTAAGTATCTTTTAAATCACGTCTTAAAACGTACTTTCATGGACTTGCTTTAATTTCATTGTTTTTAATTTGTGTCTTATGTTTGTTTTTATATCGATATCGGATATTTTTGTATTTTTTCTTCCTTCTACTTCTTATTTTTATCTCTATGTCAATGTATTTTACTATTCTTCTTTTTATGGGTTCCTGTAAATCACTTTGCACTCCACTTTTAGATAAGTGCTAGATAAATGAAGTCGTTAATATTATTAGTTTTATTAGTTCAGTGTTTGGTGAAATAGTAAAGGTTGCCAAGTCACTGTAAGAACCTCTTGAGGCTACAGACATTCCTAGAGACCAAGCCTGGTGTGGCGTGGCTTGTAGACACTTACATATAGATTAATATGTGATCATGATTTACTTTCATACATGGGTGTGTGTGTGTACAAGTAGTTTGGTCTTATAGTTTGAATGGTTGCCTGCTGCCATTCAAGGATCAAAGGCCCAGAACTGTGTGGAGTTTACAGTAGCATAGGAAGTCCTGTGGCCGCAAGGCAGGCGGAGCAGACCTGCGTGAGTGAGCCTCTTTAATTCTGAGCGACTGTAAGCCTCTAGTCACAGCCCCTCTCTAATTCTTCACCTCTCTCTCTCTCTCTCTCTCTCTCTCTCTTTCTGAGGTATTTGGTGGTTTGAAGACCAGAGGTCGGTGTTTCAAATCTCACAACTCCTTTTAATTGATTTCCCATTGTTGAAGCTGCCACAGCCAATAGAGTCAGGGGGTTCAGATGATTGCACTGTAACACGCAAACATGCAAGCTCACTGTAAACTCAACTCTGGTCCAACTCCAATTTCAGATCGACCTCCAAGCCCGAGCCTCACAGCTTCTCTCTGGTTCTTGCCTGCCTCACCTATAGCACAAGCCCTCAGTGACTTCATCATGAGCGGGCCTCATGTATCCTGTTTTTTTGTGAAATGTAAGGATTTATTTAAACCAATTAGGGTTCAACACATTCCTGCCTGTAGGCAACTAGCATTATGTGACGTAAGAAGATAGACCTCCAGAGTTGATTTTTTTCTGTCAATCCTCTCGTCACATAACGGGTAAAGATGGTGTGGTCCGTTTCCCACATCTTCCATCTTACCATTTTGAGTATCATTTCACTGGTTATCATAGAGATAACCAGCAGAAAAGTTTGCATTTTTAACTCATCCCACCAATCAGCTTGTAGGGTGTTGAAGAAGGACTGTTAACACACTAACAGACTGTCACTTGTCACTTTTTCAGATTTTTTTTTACAGTGTATAGTCTCATATTCTCTAGTTCCCTTCATTTTGGACAGTTAGCCACAGCAAATTCCACATCTATGTATAGTATGCACCTTATTTGTACAGTATATTCTCTCATTTTAAGTACTCTGTATTTTGTTTATATCGCTATATATTTTATATGTCTTAGTTGTTGCTTTTTATTCATTGGTGTATTGTATGTGTGTGCCTGCTGCTGTGACAGTGCAGTTTACTCTCTACTCTACTACTACTATAGTTGGTTCTGGTGTTACATTCCGTCGCTGTGCAGTGAGAACCTCACATCTCCAAAATGTCAACTTTCCAGGAACTAAGAAAAGCAGCTTTGTTTTCAGCCTGACCACTGTGCATTTTTTAGTTTATCCAATGGGGTTTTGAAAGGCTTTTCTACAACCAAGAATGTTCCCAACCCATGGAGGAGCATGAAATCCTTCGACTGAAGAAATCATCGGAGGTTTTCACATGACAACAGCAATTTGCATGATAGTAGTACTGAGTTTTATAGAGGTTGGCTAGTTGAGACAGGATGGGTCTGGACTTATAGAAGAAGCATAAAACACACACACACACACACATACACACACACAACAACTTGTTCAACAAGTGGTTTCCAATCCCTCATTTGCAGTATGGGAATTTATCACTCGTCTGTGTCTTAAGAACCTCTAGCTGTTAGCACATGGAGCTACATCCAGAATTTATGATAGTTTCCACTATTACTGCAAAGACATCTGCCTCCACACTCTAAAAGCATTCCTGGAGAGAGAAGAGCCATTGTTTGTGTGTGTGTGTGTGTGTGTGTGTGTGTGTGTGTGCAATTCTCTGATGCTTTACCCTGTCTTCTAGTGATATGACTGCATTTATGCTTGGAGAATGGATTATGTTTAAGGTCAGTCTATTCTTAGTGCTGTTTTTAGACTGTTTGGGTTTAGCGTTTGCTTTCTAAATTCCACGATAATTGGGGATCTCTAGGGATGGAGCCTCACAACATTAGCCACATCTATAAATAACCATAGACACAAACACACACATATACACACGGCACATGTTGTACACACAAACACACACTGAATGCACACACAATGGCATATGGCACAATGGCACCGCTCTCTACTTATTCAAGTTTTTTTTCTAAAATAGCAGCAAACTGTTGAATAGTACCTGAAAACAATTCAGTACCACTAGTTACCTGAGTCGTGATGATTTAGTACTAGCCAATATCTTGTATCACTCAATCCAGTCTCACATTCATACTCAACTTTATAGATATATTTGATCTTTTCCAATCTTTTGAAATGCCAGATTTCCAGGGTAAGAAGAAATGAACTCTCACCGAAATAGAGATGTGTTAGTCCCCTGTATTTTTTAGTTCAGTTTTCTCCTCTTAAATTGTATTATACCGCTTGAATATGTCCAAATATTCACTTTCCAAACATAAATATTGCCTCAATAAAACTACCCTGAAAACTATTTCAAGAGCTGAGGACGTACTCACCATTTAAGGCAGTGTACAAAGAGGAATGGTGAAGCTTTGTCTGCTTTGCAGTACTCCGTCCTTCGCTGCTCTGCTCTTTGAAGTGTCTCTTCCTGTGTCCAGTTGGCCCGTTGAGTGTTAGCGCAGTAAAAGGTGACACATGGTCACAGCTCGGGTCATTACGGGTGCCTTGGCCTGGGCCAGAGGTGTGAGTTGGACGCTGCTAATGGTCCTCAACCTCCCTCACTACATCCTTTCTCCAACATGGATGTCTCTTTTGGTTGCGTAATGATTTGACGATCCATCAAATTGTTAACTTTTAGGTTCACTCACTCCAAATCTAGTCACTGTGAAAATGTCCATGAATACCTTTCACTGTAGAAAAGTAGAGAAATGACCCACTGACAGAATAAGACAGACCCTTTTATGACAGCACATCAAGGGCTGAACATTACTGTAATAGAGTTGAATTCACTATCAGTGTTTACCTCTGAAGTTTGTGTGTAACGTGCACACATTACATGATGTTGTAGGACAGTTTGTTCACTTGTGCATTATGTCTGGTGTAATGGGTCCTTGTTAGAGAATGTGAACCGATGTTGTGCTCCACCGTCGGGGGAATACTCTGATCCCACCTAATGCAGGAACAGCTGTTAGGGATCACAGTCTTAGCTACTCACCATATCTGTTCATGTATCAGAAAAAGCAAAGCCTTGCTTGTAAAAACACACTCTGCCTTAGTGGCCTTATGGGAAAAAGAGGTTCTAAAATAAACCCGTACAAAAAAGGTACCAGCTGTGCTCTGTGGTCTAAATGAGTCATTTTGCGCACCCTGTAATTTCTTTTGGTATACAATTGACCAATTTGTTCATATTTTACAAGCACACAGCCAAGACAGTCACACTGTGTATAAACCAATAGATGTTTTGGTTTTGCAGCAAAGTAGTCCCCAAACTCTGAGGTTCTGTTTTGCCTAGCAAAGTGCAGTATCAGCCAGAGAGGAAAGGTGATCAATTAGCCAACTGTTAGTGAAGTTAAACTAGGTTGAGGTTGATCGCCATCCTCAGCCGGCCACTGCTCTAAAGTTGATATTAGGCGAAGACTCTCCGTCATTCGCTGTTACAATGTAGTGTTTTTTGAAGATGCCTTGATAGCCTACAGCGGAGTAATATAGACCTGCTCAGAGTTCTTTGCTAAGCTAGCTATCGACCAATCAGAAGGCTGGATCAGACCTACCTGATCAGTTTTGTCAGTCAGTTTTGTCTCACAAAAAAATCACTTTGAAATGTTTTTTTTGTTTTGTGGAGGAATGATTGTGTTTGGCGTGTCTCTTTCCAGCTCAGCAAATGGAGTCTGAGGAGGTCACTACTCAAACCAGGAGGCTGACTCTAAGTGTGCCTGACATCTCCACCAAGAAAGAACTCACTGACACTGGGACAGACAGAGAAAGAGAGAGAGAGGTAAACCTAGCAGACTTTAGATTGAGATGATACATGATACATACATAAGGTGCAAATGTCTCATGTTTTCAGTTTTTACACTTTGTCCCTATTGATAATACTAATAAATAAACTTTTTAAAAGTCAGTAATATCTATTTAATCAGTAATATTTAATTACTTCAAATAAATGATTGAAAGATTGATTCCAGAAATAATACATGCTCATACATTACATATTTGGTTGTAATTCTTTGTTTTGATTTGTTGATATTGTGCGGTAGGTAGAGTTGGGATGTGTTTGAGATTATGCACATAATACATCTGTATCAATACTTTTTATGTGACATGCTCCTTTAAGGGTTAATTTCTGTTTGTTTGTGTGTTTGTGTGTGTGTGTGTGTGTGTGTGTATGTGTGTGTTTGTCCAGTCCCATTGTTGCGGACCCAGTCCTCAGTTCCAGCATGTGCAGTTCAAGCCGTGTGCCCAGAGCCCTTTGGTGTTGCACTACCTCCAGATCCACAAGATCCCCATCCCAGCTGGCTCTTACAAGATCAAATGCACTGAGATTACGCCACTTCCAGATCCTACAACTAAACTTTTAGATGCCCAGTAGTGGCTCTTGGGGAAAAAAGGCTATGGGTAGCACTTGTCATATTGTAGTTTTTGAGATCTGATTCTGAAGATCAGATTTCATGTTTCACGATTTGTGTCTGCATTACTATTTTTCTCATCTCTTTTCTCAAGTAATGTAATTATATTACTTAATTGGTTTTATTGTAACATAAGAATTATTCTGATTAGTTGAATCCATTCAGCAGCCATATTGAGGCGGGATTTCCAGTATCAAATTCCGCGATTTTGAGCGGTCTCTGTAATTCTTCTCTGGCTTACTCACAGACCTGCGTACACAGACCAAGTCCCTCACTTTTTACCGATCTTGTAACTTTCGTAGTCAGATGAAAAATAATGTGCACGTTTAAGATAAGGAGAGAGAAATTGTGAAAAATTGCAAATAATCGCATTATTGTCATTTTACATCAGCCTACATTGCTCTCACCAGCAACCGAAGCGATCTCTCAGTTGCCTTTTCTCCTCTCTCTCTCTTGTGCACTTTCCCTGGCTGTCTGGCAGACTATAGTGAACACCTCATGAACTATCCACACTGTCAAACAATCAGAGCATTCATTAAAATCTGGTTTTATTTTACATCATTTTCTCCAGGAAGTGATTGGGCTTGAATCACATCACTGACAGTTGTAATATTTTGGCTAATTTTACGTGTTAAACAATAGATGGAGAAATGGGATTCTCATTGCCCTTAATACATCCTGGCGAGATTGGATGATACAAGTCACATTGAAAGGATATGTATACAGTAACTGTAGCCAGAGAGAATAACATTCAGAATATTCTTGCTTCTTAACTTGTGTATTTTCAGCTCAGCGTAGAGGAAAGGGGCTGTTTCATCGACCGGGACGGCGCTAAAATACAAATGATCACATGCATGACTAACCACAACAAGGGCTCCAGTGGGGCCTGCTGATGATTGGAGCCTTCCTTTGTCTCAGTGTATAATGGCTCCCAGCAGCCCGGAGCTGAGAGAGAGTTATCTCACATTAAAGTGTCAGATAAGGCTGTCCTCTCGCAGAGATCGGTGTCACTGCTGCGTTCAGAACTATAGATGCCTTCCTCTCTGACACAAAATGCTTCCAGATGAGTCTCTCTCTCTCTCTCTCTCTCCCTCTTCCTCTGAGTCTCTGTCTCTCTCCCTCATGTCTCTGTCTCTCTCTCTCTCTCTCTCTCTCTCTCTCTCTCTTCCTCTGAGTCTCTCTCTCTCTCTCTCTCCCTCTTCCTCTGAGTCTCTCTCTCTCTCCCTCATGTCTCTGTCTGTCTCTCTCTGTCTCTTACTCTCGCTTTGCTCTCGCCACTCGTTCTCTGTGTCGGTCTGTCTCGCTGTCTCTCTCTTGCTCTCACCATACAGCTGGTGTGCAGGTTGTTTTACAATAATATGTTTAAAGGCCCTTGAACAACATGCTTATAAAACATAGCAACAAATAGCATGCTAATAAAATGCCAAGGCTCATCTAGGTGCAGTCCTCCACATTCTAGTGTAATCATAAAAGTGTGTGGGATTGGGAACAGCAGGGCGCAGTGAAAATGAGGTTCAAAAACACCCAAGCCTGTTAACTTCATGAAAAGAGCCATGCGTGAGGCGTCAATAGGGTAAATTGGGCACTTAATGAACCTGGCACCAGACAGGGTGTGAGGGGGGGGGGAAGAAACAAGAAACACAAAAGTGTTTCTTCTGGGACTTGATTGCAGTGGCTGGAGTTATGGGGTTATCAGCATGGGTCTGAAATATGATGAGTATTTCTTTGACAAATGAAAATGTGCTGTAAAAGTACTAAAGGTACACCAGAGACAGCAGATGTTGCTATCCACGGCACCCGCCACCTCCAACTTCTCATCTTATCCAGTTTATATGTCATGTAGCATTCATTCATATAGTCATTCACATGTGTAAATATTGCAAAAGTCATAATGCAGGCTACAGGTTTTATAACATTTGGCTAACCTTAGCTTATGACTCACAAAGCATGACAGGTATTAAGTCGAGGAAAAAAATCTTTCATTGTTACTGCGTTGTTGCTAATGGCTACACACACACACACACTCATACACACACACACTCATACACACACACATACTATATTTGGACTATATTTTCTCCCATTCTTGGTTGGATGGGGAACATCTGTGAACAGCTACCTTCAAGTCATTCCACATATCTTCAATAGGATTCAAGTCTGGGCTTTGGCTGGCAACTCGTGGACGTTCACATTCCAATGCTGATTTGGCGGTGTGTTAAGGGTCGTCCTGTTGGAACATAAATTGTTACCTCAATGTAAGGCCTTGGGTGCTCCGGAGCAGGTCCTCCTCAAGAATTTGCCTATATTTGGCTCCATTCTTCCTTCTATCCTAACAAGTCTCCCCCCCCCCCCCCCCCCCCCCCCGCAGCATGATACTGCCACCCCCCCATGCTTCACATTAGGGATGGTGTTACATGGGTGATGCGCTGTGCCCAGTTTCTGGGAAACTGGAGACATAGACATTACATTACAGCTGAAGTTCAATTCTTGTTTCATCAACCACAGAGTTTTGTGGCTGATGCTCTCACGCTCTCTCCCTCTCTCTGTGTGTATGTGTGTATATAGATGAAAAATCAAGATCTCATGATTGTTTCTGCAAAGTAAAATGTGTATCAATCCATGCATCTTCTACATGCACACACACACTGATGATGAGTTCAATGCCTGACCACCCCCGATGGCTTCAGTGTAGCTTTTCCATTAGAATCTACTTCCTTGATGAGGTTATCAGTGCAATGGAGGGCCAAAGCCAAAAAACATCATCAAGACTACAACCCGCGAGACGTTACAACAACACTGACATGGCAACTCATTTTAGGCAACCACCACTCATAAAATCATTAGCTCTCTTGACAGCCGTACTAAGCCTCATCTCATTTCTAGATTCTGCAAGCAGACCAGAGAAGGCATTGCTGCAATACAGGGCAGAAACAACTACCACACACACACACACACACACACACACACATACCTGATGCCACCATCCATTACTGTTGAGATGCCAGTATATTTCTTCCTAGTATTGACTCCCCATTTTTACCTGAGCAAGGTTAAAGCAGAAGATGAAGAGAATGTGAAGAGAATATGGCCAGCAGGGATATTCCTGAACAAATAGGTAAGAGTTTAGAATTGAGTCCCCGGGCTCCAAAATAAACACGCACATTAATAGCATTTTTTTTGTCATGACAACTCATGGCGTGACTGCTGATTACTGCTCTCACTTTTCACGCCAATATATGATTGGAATTTGGCAAAACAAAATTGTTGTGTGGCTTCGCGATCCAAAAATAAAAAAAAATTGAAACTCGAATCGCTGATGCACAAAAACAAACAACAAAAGCCCTTAAACAAACAAAGTAAGTGGGTGCTCTGTGAACCACTTGAATGGAAAGACTGAGTTGCGGTGTGGTTTGGGGTTGTCACAGAACATACAGACAGCAGGAGAGGCCAGAGAGGGAGAAGGAGCCATGGGGAAGCGGGAACACCACGCCAGCCAATCATAAGGCAGCTCTCGGCAGACACACACACTCTTATTAACTAAGCTTCACGTTTGTGTTTGCTATTGTAATTACTGAACATTTTAGACAGAAAGGGGCTCACGATCAAAATAAATCTCCCTCCAGCATAAGGTCGAATAAAATTCTTTTTTGGGGGCGGAGCTCGTTTTGGATCCGTCCGAAGTCCTCCCTAATCTTCTCATAGCTACTGGCTTTAGTGGAGCCATAACCAAAACACTGAGTCACTCAACTGTTCATTGGCTTCTGATAGGAATGTCTGTGTCATGTGTTATGACAGACGTTAACAAGAGCCAGTATTTTGTGTTTGTATTTTCATAACCCTCGTTACAAAAGGTTGACAAGTTCATGTCTGCGCGAGTACACACACACACACACATAAAGAAATGACATGGCAACCATTTTTCAAAACATGAAGCAAAACAAAATTTGATCAAGTTTACATCGTTTGTCTTCGACGCGGCACATAATGTCAGCGGCGTTTACGTGTTTATTTGTCATCGATCACTTCTGTTTGTTTCTGAATATAGTTGTGATTGATAACATGAGGTTGACTGTAGGACCGTCCATACAAATGTCAGATGTATCTGAGTGTGTCTGTGTCTACGTGATATATCCGCGTGGTTTTATTTCTGACAAGTAAAGCACCACTCTGTAGCTTTTAGATGACAGTGATTCTCAATCTGTCTTGCCTCGTTCCCTCGTCTCGTCTCATGCTAAGGATGAATGTCTTTTTAATGGTGGGAGTGGGAGAAGTAGAGCAGCGCTGGAGAACGGGAGCTGATGTTGGAGGGAGATCAGACACATTATCCATCTGAATTCCTGATAGCAACTAACCCGCCACACACCCCCTTCTGCATCAGTCTCTCTTTCCATCTCTACCAGGGCGAGATTGGCCTCGAGCTTGAACCTCGTCCTTGATGATTGGGCAATGGTCTGTATTATGGCATGACACCAGTTTTCCTCAGATTTCTCATGTCTGTAATTCCATCCATCTCCTTATCTCTCCATCGTTGTCTCTCCGACCGCTGAAAGTCACTGAGCATTATTCTAGGTGAGGTCACAGGTCACAGTTGCCGAGTGTTTCATTAAAACCCTCCGTGGCCTGGGAAGCCGACACTTGCCTTCGAGAGAGGAGATTTTTGTAGGGAGGCGGAGAGATAAATAAACAGGAGATGTTCGTGTGTGGAGCAGGTGGTCTCAAGAAGAAAGAGCCTGATGCGTGTTGTGAATGTGTGCATGTGTCTGGGGTGTGTGTGTGTGTGTGTGTTGCCTTATGTCAAATAGGGACCCATGTGAGGGAACATGCATGCGAAGAACCAGGCCACAGGCCAGAGGAAATAACTTTTGTGAACAGTTATGTACTGAGCTGGCCTGGTTTATAACTGAAGGTGTGCTGGACCTGGGACATGTGTTTCTGTTTACCTGTAACATCTGTTGTAGGGAATTAGTCATAAAAAGCACGTAAAGCCATTCTGCTTAGTAACAAAGCACGCAGAGTGAAGTGGTGTTAAAAACAGTCAACAAAATACACAATATTTCTATTTAACCACAGATTAGATAATTCTTTATTTATTTAACTGCATTTGTTTTTTTTAGTAATCGATGCAGAACATTTGGGTCATCTCAAAGTGGTATAAATAAGGTGCTTTTGCAATTTTACCCCATCTGTGTTTTTTTTTTACTTGTTATTATAGAATTTCTGGTAACAACAAGTCAGAATTTAATAGTGACATAAGTTATTGAATTTCAAATATTGTTGCATGCAGGAATTATCACTTGTTTTCCAGGTGAAAATAAAAAGTTAACTAGTAGGAACAATAACACAAGCAGAATCGTGTGCAGAACGGGTCAGTATTCCTATTAACCAAGGCCTTTATTTTATTGTTTTATCTAATAAATATTTGTGCAGAGAGAGTGAGGCTGCTTCGTATTGCCGGCATGCTTTTCCCATTAGCCAAAGAAGACATTGCTCCCTACTTGAGAAGATGACAGGCTGGGAGGATGAAAACATTGAATAAACAGTTCTGGCCAAATGGAGGGATAGCATGCGTTTACAGATTAGTCCTTCCCACAGGGTGGAGGGGCCTGTTGCACAATGTGCTTTCACTCAGCCCGTATCTAGAGTTGCG
The DNA here is from genome assembly GCA_034670405.1 of Hoplostethus atlanticus. Lineage (NCBI taxonomy): Eukaryota > Metazoa > Chordata > Actinopteri > Trachichthyiformes > Trachichthyidae > Hoplostethus > Hoplostethus atlanticus. The sequence continues at coordinate 4,020,181 of JAXDDX010000009.1, forward strand.
TGAGAGATTTCCATATCTCACACACTCTTGTAAATCACAATTGAACAGTAGTAACTCAGAGAACGAACTCCAAACACGTCTGCTTTCAATTTGGGCCCAGGGGTCCTGCCAAGGCTGGGGCAGGCCCAGAGACCACCCTTCAGCACGGATTTACTGGCCTCGTCACCTCGCAGGACTGCAGGACCGCCTGCCCCGTCACACTCAGACACACACCACCTCACACCTTTCACGGCTGGGGGTGAGGATGTAGGAGGGGCTGTGGTGGACTTGCACCCCCCAAACAGACATATTTGCAGCATGCACTCAGACAAGGAAGACCTCTCAGGCAAAAGCGTAATTAATTGCAAAAATCATATAGCATGCAAACATTTCCTTTTGTTATGAATGTATTGTTCACCTCTTATGTTCTTTATGTTCAGCATTGGAAACATACATCTATCAAGTTGCTATAGACTCCCTTTGGAGATTGGTTTGTAGAGTTGTGAATCTTGGATCTCTTTGAAAGGTATGTCTACTCGTCTGAACACTCTGCTCTGAAACACTGGCTCAATCCAATCTTGAATCTTTAACAAGTCATGCAAGCTGGAGATTTACATTCTCTCTCCACTCCTCCTGGCCTTACTCAGCATTTGGACACACTCGTCTGCACTCTAGAGATGAAATACTCCCCAGTTTATAATATAGGATATGTGCATGAGCCATTTGCAGCACTCATCAATATGTAGCTCAGGGGGCATGTGACTTGTATGTGGCATAATGTGAACTGTGTCGAGGTTGAAGAATGCTGTCTGATGAATCCTGGCTCGTCGTGCTTCTAATGGTCTTGAAACAGACATGGTGGTCTGGTCAGACTCAAGGTGACGGTGCTGTTGTGGTCTGCATGCCACTGCCAGCCTCTTCAAAGGGCTGGGTGAGAGGTTTGGTGGCGGAGAATGCGTACACAAATGTGGCCTGTGGCAACAGGCCACCGAATGGATGTACACCAGTACGATGTGCAGACATTATGCAGTCACACTGAAGAGACCAAAAAGCGGTGGCGTATTTTTGTTAGAGCTGTTAAGACTAGTTTGAGATTATGATTGTCTGTGGTCGAACTTTGGGAGATTGGAGAGAGCGCCTCAGAGAAAGGCAGTGTGACTGGATCGCTTCGCTATGTGGAAGTAAGGCAGTGCAGTAGTAATATCCTGACCTATCTCCTGTCTGGCTGCAGGATGTGGGGTGTTTAATGTCCTTCTGGGTGTTTCATAACCAGCCTGATGTGGTCTTCAACCAGCCTCAGACCCCAGCTCTAGCAGGCCCTGCCCAGAAATCCAGACTTCAGTATCTCAGACACAACACTTAAATGGATTAGTAGAAAGTAGACCCAGCTGTCAGATGATTGTCTGTCCGCCAGTACCTCCCAGGGATACAATGTCATTCATTTGATTAAGGCAACAGCCACAGCAACTTTCAGAATAACAAAAGATGCAAAAGCGTTATGATATTGAACCTCACTTTGTCAGTTGTCCAGTGAACACATGATGGACTCGTGAATTGCTAGTCAAAGCTTGGGGAGCGTTAAACCACAACAACTGTCAGGACAAAAAGAAAAGGAGGTTGGTAGAGTAAACAAGGTTCTGCGCTCACGAAGAACCGCACACCAAGGCCATGTGGGACGTGGGGGGGACCTTGTCAAAGCCCCTCAGAAACACAGTGCATGTGAGACTGTGGGCAACGCCACCTGCACCAGCTACCCTCCTTGTGCCCCTGCTCACACATGCAAGGTTTGCAGCTACACATTTCTTAGAGATTCCCACTCCCTCTGAAACGAATGTCTGATTTCTCCATCGCTGACTGTATTACATAAAGACAAGGCAATTATAAAACAAACTCCCGCTCTGTCTTCCTGGCCATTTGAGGGATGGAAGTCTCACGTGAAAAGGCGTGACAGAATTTCCTAAGAATCTGAACAATCAGCTTACATTGGAGGTAAGTAGGAACAGAGGGTGGCGGACACGTGTTTGCTTTCCATTTTCGGCTCTGGCACAGATTCAGGCCACCTTGAAGAGTCTGAAAACCATTACCCAGGGCTGTTGGTCAAAAGTGCAGACAGTATAGGATATCACAGCACTGCGCCTCACAGAGAGACACAGAGATAGGGATAAAGTCGAAGGGGGAGGGGGGGGGGGGGTGAGGAGAATGGGGGAGAGGTATCATGGATGGGATATCGTGCGAGAAGAGGAGAGTTGAGACTCCCCCGACCTTCAGCGCGCCTTCCGCTTAGACATCGCAATTACAGCCACCCCTCATGTTCATGTGGACATGTTTGGTTCCACAGAAACAAGGGCATCCTCACAGAGTGATGTAACTCAGAGCAGCCTGTGCATGTGAAGTTACCTTCATGGTTGTCTGACACACCACCTTTTGCATGCAATAGCCGACTTGGTATAGACAGGCCTGCAGACGGGCCTTTGTCTCTCACACAGACACATAGTACATGCATAAAGATGGGTCACGCACATGAAGACAACATCAATCGTTCGCCCCAACTCTGTGCTGGCTGCTGACAGATGCCTCTTAACAGGAGCCATAGGTAAAGACAGGTGTGTGTTAATGTAGGTCTGTGAATGTGAGTGGATGTGTGCTTCTTTAAAGGGTAATTCCGGTATTTTTAAACCTGGGCCTGGGTATTTTTTTTTACATATTTTGGGGTCTAAATGACTAATAGGTACAAAAAGTTTTGGAATTGCTCCGGTAGATCGCCTCAGTTGCGAAACGGGCTGCAATGGCTGCAACGTAATCCTTTGGTGTAACTGCACGCGATCAAAGTTCGTCCACTAAAAGTGCTTGTTTTTGCCACTGACAGGCTCAGATTGTTGTTCAAAGTGTCTAACAACATTACGGAAAGGATCCCTACAGAGATAGACCTTTGTTTCTCCACCTTTTCATAACCTTTTTTTCTCCAAAAAAGATATATACATACAGTTATATATATACTGTATATACAGTGGTTTGGAATGATACCCTGAATATTTTCCACACTACAAATGATATTATTTGTGTATTTGCTTGTCCCTTTTCTTGTTTGTTTCTTCATTGTGTTCATTACCTATCCCTTCTCTTAAGACCCCAGATGGAAAAAGAAAATAAACACAAATACATAAAAACAAAAAAAACTAAATGTTTTGTGTAAAATGTATGCGTATGACTATATTACATGGATACAGTGGCTATAAATTATATAAGAATATTCACATATTCTTGTACTACAAAATTAGTTCAAAATACATTTAGTGAGTGAAAGGCAAATTAACACATTTCGGTGAAAATAAAAGATAAACAAAAACTAAAATATAGTTTTTGAAAGTATTCACTTGGGACAAATTGTCTCACTGGAAAAAAAAAGTTAAACATTTTATAAAATATATTATTCAAACTAAATCGTTAAACTTTTTTATGCTCTTTTTTATTTTTATACCAGGTCCCCTCAATGCATCTTAAAAGGGTTTAAGGGAGTTTGCTTCAGAATGCTTCACAGTGTGAAATACTTCATTCATATCATTTATGTATTGCATTTAATTGAATTTTTAAAGAAAAACTAAGCTAATCTTCTCTTCATTGCTTTAAATAAAATATATTTTGATCTGATTTTGTAGCAGAAGAATCAAAGAATCAAGGGGGTGAATACTTTACAGCATGAGACTGGTATGCTGTAGAGAAAAAAAAATACAATACAGTCCAACTTAGTCTTTCCTCTCTTAGATCTAATAATGGACTATTGCTGTGTTTCAAAGTGCTATTGATCATATTCACTGGCAATTCTCCCACATGTGAGAATATTGTCCAAGTATTCTCCAAGGAGGAGGAAAGGAGCCCAGAGAAATTTTAAGAAGCAAATTATCCCCCTTTAATGATAGGAGAACGGGGCGATATCTTTTAAAATATTAGATCATTAAATGAGATCATCTTAAAGTAATCATCCCTTGACAGCAATCACGACAGATCCTCAACAGTCTACCTCTAACTCTCACGCTAACATGCTGATGTCATTTAAGCCTTCTCTCATTCTTCTTAAAAGGCTTTTTTCTGTCAGTGGACACTTTGACAACAATAGAGTTTTATTGCGTTATGCTCCATTAGAGAATAACAGATATAAAAGCAAAGGAAACAAGTAAATAATGTTGCCTAATCGTGTGATTCACTGCCACAAATTCAGATCCTGATGCGATCTGACAAGTGATGATATTCTGCAACAACAAAAAAAAGCAGTTTCCAATATGTGAAATGTTTTTTTGTTTTTTTTCTTCCTTTTTTTCATGGTCTGACCACCTGCAACTTGCATATGTCATGCTAGTGCCAGTTAAGACATAAAGTAAATGAAAGCCAGACCTGTGCTTTGGGGTCTAGTGAAGAGTTGTAAGGGGGACGTGTAATGGGAAAGCAGCACACTCCCTCTCCACTGTACACAACAGTCATTAGGCAACCCATCTGCTCAACGCTTGCATGCTAAGCTGTAATTTTCAGACTCTGGTGTGTGTATGTGTGTGTGGCTGTGCATTTCTTCGTGTGTGTGTGTGTGTGTGAGGGCATGCGGTGGCGGGCTCAGAGCAGAAGTGATGCTTGTGCGTGCATGCATGTGCGTGTGTGTGTGTGTGTGTGTGTGCTATTATCTGGATGTCATCATAACCACAGAAATCAGGGCCTGATGGTATCTCCCCCACCCCCCCTGCTCCTATCCCCAGCCAGAGTCACGAGAGCCGAGGGTCTCCTTTGACCACACACAAACACACACACACGCACGCACACACACACACGCACAGCATCATACTTTCACATTTTGTAGGTAAACATCTCCAGATTGGTGAAGCAGGATGGATTTCCCCGCCATTGTGGGAAAAGTGCCCAGAACCATTTGTAAGCCCTCTTCTCCGCCGCCTCCTAACTCTTTACAGATTGTAAAACTCTGGATTTCTGTATTAGGTTACTCTGCTGGAGTTCTCGACCTTTCTTTTCTCCGGGTCACGAGAGACACAAAAAAAAATAATAATCACACAAAACACAATATATTTAACTCGCTCAGTTTTGTCACATGAAGTCATTTCCAAGGAATTTTGAGAACATACACACACGGAGCTATAGGCTGTTGCTTCTGTGTGAATATGTGGTCGCCAGACTTCAACAACACACACACACAGTTTACATGAACACAACACTGGGAACAATATATATTTACTGTATCAAAATGTATGTTCTGCATTAAGCCTGTGAGTTTACTCCAGGGGTAAAGTGTTTGCCTGGTTTCCCTTTACAGGCAATCACATGGGAGTGTTGGCAGCCGGCCAGCCTTTACTGTGGTCATGGCTAAACCTGAGCCAGATGCCTGATCTAAATCACTAATAGATTGTAATATGTGTAATAACACTTGTTTTATTATACTTAGCACGAATCTTGCTCTTGTAAATATGAAATATTTTGGCAACAGCACAGAGTTCATAAAAAAAAACGTCTGCACACACTGCAAATTGTCACCTGATGCCGCCGTGGCCCAAGTACCTTAAACACTAGCCCTACTAGCCCCACCCCTATGGTTTAGGCCATGCCGCTGCTCCAGTCTAGCTCCAGCCTCCACCCTTCTCCAGGCGTATTCCCCAGACTTTCCTCCATCCTTCACCCTTGTCCCAGGTTAAGCAGGCCCAGACTAAGATGGGGGACCACAGGAGCAGAAAGAGGCTGGTTAACACTGTTATGCCGAGCTGCTGTTTGTCCTACACATCCCCCTGGTTGTCTGAATTCTGCTAACCGCACCGTCATCTGTGGTAGTTTATACATGCACTTGCCTGCACGGGGGAATGGGAACACAATGAAAGCAATGTGGTTTTGATCGCGCTCCTTGTTAAATGTCTCCATTTGTAGTGTTCTGTGAAGATTGAAATGATTTCTGCGTGTTAATATTTGCTTAACTCGCAGCCGTGGCCAGAGCGCTGACGGCTGCACGTTGCATCGTCAGGGACAGCTCCTTATCATGTCGGAGGCCATTATTCCATCAACCGCTGACTTCGCTGCAGTATCAAGTGTGGGAATGGAAGATGGCCGTAGATCATCAAACTCAAGGGATTGTGTGTCCGTGAAAGCACAGACACAATCCACACACGAGCATCAACGCACCAACAAAACCATGTGTGCACCGATAGACAGGCAGACAGATACACACACGCACACACACACACACACACACACACACACACACATATACAAACAGAGCTAGGGGGCCAGTGAATGGCTGTCCATCCACACTATGATCAAGATGTTTCCCTCTCACTTAAATGCCCCGTGCCTTTCCCAGAAATGTACTTTGTTGTCATTAAAGGAGGCTCTTAGGGACAGATAAGGTACATCAAAGAACTGTCTCGGTGAGGACCTTGGTTCCCTGCAATGGAAAGTTACTATTTGTGACTGACTCCTCGGTGGAAAAATCTCACAATCCTCATTGGGAGTAGACCACCAGTCTCAGTTCACAATGGGGATCTAACTGGTAGAGGAATAAACAAACTAGAGCCTAATGGAGGGATAGCAGGGCTTTCATTTGATCCAGGAGATGCTCTGTGTTTAGCCTCCGACGTAAGAGCCCGCTGGGGTGACAACGGGTCTGTCTCTCCGCAGGCTCTCTGTGGTACATGCAGTGTAAATATTGTAGATGTCTGGATTTGTGTTACATACGCTGCATGCAACCGCGTGCTTTGGCCATTCTGCGCTCAAGAGGAACTGTTTTTAAAAATCTAACTTTGTTCCCTTTCCAGCTTAGAAGGCCCAAGGAAAGTTTGTTATATAATATATCTATTCAGATCTACTTAACTATGTTTGAGACAGAATACTATAGGTTAGATACAGGTTAGATTCATGATGGGGGATTTCTACTGACATTAAATAAAAGATCATAGAAGAAAAATACACATTGATCTCAATCAAAACCTCCATTGATATTCTCTAGTCTTATTCATAGTATTACTTTATTCATCCCACAGTGGGAAACTCCTTTATTTGAAACACCACGCATGATGCAATAGCACAGAGCAAAGCACAGTCAGGACTCTACTCAGATGGAAACCTACCGTAAATAACCATCAGTGCCTTTGCTGCTGGGAAACGGCACAAAAAAAGGATGAGTTGCATTGTTTTCATTCCAAAGCCTCATTGCAGAAGGAGAAGAAACTGCTTGAACCTTTCTGGAGACATTCTGAGTAGCATAAACCCCGTGGCTCAGACAGCTCCCGTGCAGCATCAGTATGTTGTAAGTGGGCCAGCAATATTGTCCGAGGTGATATGAACTTTTAGACATGACGCTCCTGTTGTACAGTTTGTTCAGCAGCACGGGATTACACCCAATTGTTGCACCGGGTTTTGTTGATCATCTTTCCCCGCCTGTTCTCACCTTCTTTTGAAGTGAATGAGTTGTGATAAGGGCGGTACTTAAGGTAGCCTCGAGAGCCATGAATCAAAAATAGATGGTAAAAAAAGGGATAGAAAACCAGACAATATCGGGTGAAAATGGAAAGACAGAGGCCCCGTAGTAAATGTGCTGAGAGCATCCTGAAATAGGTACAGTATCTGATCTATATTTACAGTATGTGGAAGCTGCAGACACACGCAAGCCTTTTAACAGACCAAGAGTTATGTGCAGGCCAAGGTTTTCTTCATCCACTTCTGACAGCACTTTCACGTCCATGGCTCCTCTGAGCTTGGCTGTCAGCTAAGGGCATAAATCCCTCCGCTTACTCTCGCAGGCCAACACCGTAACAATAGACGGCAAGCTCACGCAGACTCACACTGCAGCACCAGCATCATATATGACAAAAGCTTTGATAATGTCTCATATTAAGAGTCACACATTTAGAAGTTAGTATGCCTGGGAGTGCATGCAGTCTATGGCTGTTGCTGTGTGTGAATGTGGAGTTGGAAACCACCGCTCACATCGTCTCAGCCTTGGCACGTGAAGTATGTTACGGCGTCTAAATATACTCTGTCTCCTGGTTTGATTTTCTAAACCAAACTGACAGGGATGAGTGCACCAGGACAGGAGGGGGAGTGGGGAGGAGATGTAGCTGCAGAGGAAAGAGGACAGAGGAGAGAATTAGTCAAGAGAAGACAGAAAAGGGCAGGACAGACGATGGGTAATTTACAGAATGCCATCCCGCTGCAAACTGGGCTCTGACCGAAACGTTGCATTCTCTTTTGCAGCACATCTGCTTTTATTTTCAATGGCAAAGGAGAACAATAAAAACAGAGCGGCTTGATAATGTTAGCCTGCCATCCCCGTGTCAGAGGGAAGTCACATCATTGACCAGTTATTGTTTTCACACATTGGGCACTGTGAAGCCCTTTGAGCCTTTGGGGCTATACAAATACATGTGATTTGATTTGATTTGAGCGTGGGTGGGATATATTCTGATGTTCTGTCCTGCACGGGAAAGCTTTGGCTGGCTGGACATAACATAGTCATGATGTGTTTACAGTTATGATATTTTTGAAGACCTCTGTTCCTTGAGATAAAAAAACAATAAACCACTCTTACCAAACATCCCTCTTTCTCTGTCATATCAAACAATATGATGCATTCCACAATTACACGATGGGAATCATTCTACCATGAAAGGATTTAAAGGTTTTAGCTGAGACAAACTACAGGTATGTAGGACTTCAGATCTGGATACTTTCTAATATTTGAGAGGTTTTTTTTCATTGATATTCCAGTTTTATTTAATCAGAATGGTTTGGGTTTTTTTCAGAACATGACCACTGAAATCGAGCTGAAAGCTACAGGTTTAGGCCTGAACTCAACTTGGCCCAGATGAGCCCATTTGATGCCAGCCTACCCAAATTAGAGTGAAAGTGGGAAGTATTCATCTAACCTCCATACATACGATCTGCTTTTATAATACACTCATACACTCCAGATACCCTCAACACCCTCAACCTCAAACTCCAACCCACACACCCCACTCAAAGCACATACCACACTCATACCACAGCGTGCTAGCGTGTGATGCGGAGGGGCTGCATGTGGACTTGGCTGCAAGTGTGTGTTTCAACTCTTGGAACTGGATTTGATCTGCAATAACAGCCCCACTGGATCAAAATTGTTGTGTAAAATTGAGACACGCTTCTACAGACCTTGTAAAAACGAAAAGAGCAACAAAAACAGAAAATGGCTAGTCACGCACAGGTCTTACGCAGGTTGAGGCGTGAGAACAGAGCTGACCTAAGGGGGAGATTGCACGAGGTTGGCAATTGCGCAGGGTCTTGGGGTATTTGAAAGTGTGTGCGTGCAAGAGCACAGGTGTTTTATTAAGCAAATGTGTATATTAGAGTGTATATATGCACTATATTCGTGTGTGTGTGTGTGTGCATGTATACGTAAGTAATGATGCACCCTTCTGTGAGCGCATTAGTGGTGAGGGCCATTTACGGCAAGAGGTACACAGGCTTTTGCTGCCAGATGCCATGCTGGAGATATATTAAAGACTCATGTTTAAGGAACTGTCAGAAATGAGATTACATTGACTCTATTATGGTTGTTAGGTTCTGCATAAAACAGTTTTTGGCAGCCAAAAATTAAACGGCTGATAAAACCCAGTGTATACATTGACGCCAAGGCTATAATATCAACGTACTAGTTTTACCAAATGAATCATCGAAGATTATATGAGAAGAGAAGGGCTGCTTTGAGGTGTTTATAATGCTTAATACCAACACTTTTGTATCTCTAAATAAAGTTGGTAGGTTTACATGGCAAGGTTGAACATGGTGAAATGGATGTGTTTATCAGATCATCCCCCGTGAGTCAGTTTGATAAATGAGAGAGTTTTTTAGTCCTGGGTCAGTGCCTGAGGTAGAGATAGATTCAAGTTGGGCTTGGGGGGGTCTTACAGCATCTTCCCACCACAGCTGCCATGTAGACAAACTCCTTCTTTTGAGTTTCTGAATGTGTGTTGACAGTGGATCAGTCAGTCTGCGGCGATAACAATGTTTCCCAGGTATGTGGAGAAGCCTGGTGGAGGTTGTGTGTGGGTGTTGTGATGACATATCAGGGTTCTATTAGCAGCCATGTGTATTTTGACCCACCGCCTCTCTGGTGTGGTTGCCTCCAGCAGGAAAGACTCTCTCATTCTTAAGTGTTTCTGTTGATACTAACCCAATACAATTACTGAAATGTTGACAGACACTACACACGCATCAGAGCTGCTAGGGTGATGCATCTCACGCATGCACCAAATGCCAATGCACACACTCACAAGCCACCAGCCTAGTGTTGATAAATAGCAATTAGAATATTTTAGTTTCTGTGAAAACCAATAGATAGTAGTTCATGTAAGAGATGTGGTAACTGTCTCAGTGTACACATGATAGATGATATGGTTAATGAAAGTGCACTGCCTGTGGCACAAGTAAAATTACTAAGGATACTTTTAATGCTTTTTACGTTATAAGTCAACCTGTGAATACATTCTTCCCTCTACTTTTGGTGTTGGATTCACTTGTGGATTTTGTAAATATTATGGCCAAACTGACTATGTATGATGGGGGCTTTTCACCCAGGCTCATCTGTTTTTCTGAATAAACTTATGACACATAACTTGATGACACATAAACCGATTGCGTAAATTTCAGAATAGAAATGTGATCTCTGCGGTAATACAATCTTTCGCTCTGATGTGGATTGACCCCCTGAGTGAGGGAGAGAGGTTAGAGAAGGATGTGATGCTGCCAATAGCCTCTTTCTCTGTGTGGCAGCCAAGGCTGCTAAGAGAGAGTCACGGAATGCATTTGACATGAACCTGATCCACAGGGCTGACTCAAATCTGAAATGCACCACGATAGTTATCATGCAATATTTGTAATTATATAGCTTTATACTTCATTTAGTTGCTGAGAAACAGTCACAGTCTACCTGTCAAACCTTTTTCCTTATTGGTCATGTAGCCTTCCTGGTTGACAGTCCTTAAAACAAATTATTCAACCCCAATAAAATCCCTTATGGTTCCGATGCTCATATATAGTAAACTGCATATATTTGTGTGTGTGTGTGTGTGTGTGTGTGTGTGTGTTGTGCTCTGCACTGCTTTTTGCTTATAGTTTGTTAGTTTCTATTTCCAGTTTTAAACAAATCAAGATGGAAAAGAAACTGGCCCAAAAAACGAAAGAAAGATAGTTGGATACAGACATGTATAAGCACATGCATACATACAAACACATATAATTTGAATGATTTTATTTACCATTATGGGTGGTAAAGTCAAGACAAACGTCAGATCACATTTTACTTTACAGTTTACAGTTTGTGCGTGCGCGCGGGCAAGTAAAACAGAATTACTCAAGTAAGACCAGTGTCTTAAAAGTCAGAAGTAAAAAATGGCGCACAGTTTTTAATGTTTCAAACAGATGTCACTCTAGTAAACTACAGTAAATAGATGTCACTCTAGTAAACTACAGTAAATAATTACAATTTCTGTTGTGGAAGTGCAGTGTGTGTTTACATTATTTTAAAATCTCTCTCCAGCCTTTCCCAGCTACGGTGTTCAGAGGACAGCAGCTGGGTACAATCTCTGAAGCGATCCGATAGCGCCATCTATGGTCAGAAATAGAGCCTTTGCTATTTTCCACCCTGACACCACCACACTATCATAGCACAACACAACAGGCCAGGCTAGTGAGTGTCCTGGATAAGGGAGACCATCAAGATGTCTGACATGGAAGATGATTTCATGTGCGATGATGAAGAGGATTACGACCTGGTATTTGCACAATCAGTTGAAATTGTTTAGCTTGGTTTTAGTCTGCTGAGGAAAAACGAGGGCTAACAGTAAACTAGCGAGGGGACGAGCTAACGTTGGCTATTTAGCTAGTTTGCTAGCTAATATGAAGGGGAACTAAGCTGCCCGGAGATAGGACTAGCTTGCTAGCTAGCTAGCTGACGGCAGTAGGATTTAGCTAGCCATGTAGCTAGTAGGCTAGTTCACAGTTCCAGCATTGAATTTAACCGCGCTAATTGGCTAGCTTAAGTTAGTAGTGTTCAGATGCCCCAGACTGTTTATTCCAATCTTGAACAGTAATGCAGCCAGCTAAGTCTGATATTTGCAGATGGCGATTGAGAAGCAACCTGCTATCGTTAGCTTTAGGTAGCAGCTATGCTTTGCTAGTGAAGCCCATTTGCAGCTGTTACCACTGGTTTGTATGATTTGAACATTGAGATGCATATGTGTAAACTTAGGAATACTCAGAAGATAGCAACTCGGAGCCCAATGTGGACCTGGAGAACCAGTATTACAACTCTAAAGCCCTGAAAGAGGATGACCCCAAAGCAGCACTCAGCAGTTTCCAAAAGGTACTCTGTAATATGATTGCTGTGCTTTGCAGCAGTTTTCATTCCACACAAATATACAGAATTGATTGACAACTGATGATTATATTGTGTGTTCAGGTTTTGGAGTTGGAGGGAGAGAAGGGAGAATGGGGATTCAAAGCACTGAAACAGATGATCAAAATCAACTTCAAACTGGTAAGCAATGTAACACACACCGAAGTTTGCGCTTTACTGATCTCCCAACAAACATGAATCTTTGAAGTGTGGTTTCCTATGTGTCTCTGCAGACTAACTTTCCAGAGATGATGAACAGATACAAGCAGCTGTTAACGTACATTAGGAGTGCTGTCACCAGGAACTACTCAGAGAAGTCCATCAACTCCATTCTGGACTACATCTCCACCTCCAAACAGGTATGGATGGACCATATGAGACAGAAAAATCTAGCTGGCAATTACCTATACCCTTGTACGTCGCTTACAGTACCTGGTGTTTTGACTCTGTCTCTCTGTACCATGGTTCCTGTGTTTTTAGATGGACTTACTACAGGAGTTCTATGAAACCACACTTGAGGCTTTGAAAGATGCAAAGAACGACAGATTATGGTTTAAAACTAACACAAAGGTAAGCAGGGCTTCTTCATTATTTTCATTATTTGCTTAAATGTCTCAGTTAAAGAGATGCTCAGGTCTGCTGCTGTTGTCCAATCATTGTTTCTGCTGTGTCCCTGTAGCTGGGGAAGTTGTATCTGGAGAGGGAAGAGTATGGAAAACTGCAGAAGATCCTCAGACAACTGCACCAGTCATGCCAGGTAAGTAGATGCCTTTTGTTTAGAGAGAGAAATGTTAAAGATAGCTTCCTAAGCTAAGTATTCTGCTGTACACAATCCATGGCCTGCACAAATCAAAGTTTCATATTGAAGGTTATGTCATTTTTATTTATTCAAACTGAGGAAATATTTAAGCCCTCTGACCATATGTATCACTATTCATATTGCAATATTCAGAAAAAAACATTACTATTTTGCCAGTATTGTACTGCCCTACTGCATTTTGAGATTTTAGCTTTGATACAAGTTGTACAACCACAACAACTTTGTCATTCAGCCTTAAGATAATCATTACATTAGTAGCAGCAATATCTGAGACAAAGTAATTCTCCACCAGAGGCAGTACTTTCCTAAATACATATCAACTCCTTCTTTGATGGAGAAGACAATCTGATCTGCTTTGAGCTTTTATTTTGGCATGTAAATAGATGTGATGGAAATTATTTGATCAGTGTTGTGATTCTTACACACGACTTACACAAACACTACAGACAGATGATGGAGAAGATGACCTGAAGAAAGGCACACAGCTGTTAGAGATCTACGCCCTGGAGATCCAGATGTACACAGCACAAAAAAACAACAAGAAATTGAAGGCCCTGTATGAGCAGTCGCTTCATATTAAATCTGCCATCCCTCACCCGCTCATCATGGGAGTCATCAGAGGTATATGATGGTGTCTAGAAGGCCTCCTACAAAGTACATACCTTCCTCATTTATAGAGCAGTTATATACCTCTGCGTCAAATGTGACTGTCAGCAGCAGTGCTGCTGTTTGTTCAATGACCTGTGCTTGTTTGGTCCTGACCAGAGTGTGGTGGGAAGATGCATCTGAGAGAAGGTGAGTTTGAGAAGGCTCACACAGACTTCTTTGAGGCTTTTAAAAACTACGATGAGTCTGGAAGCCCAAGGAGGACCACATGCCTGAAGTATTTGGTCCTAGCCAACATGCTCATGAAGTCAGGAATCAACCCTTTTGACTCTCAGGAGGTGTGTACAACCCGGAAGCAGCACAACCAATGTTACTGTGTGAAAGGTTTACTTTAATTAGTGTGCATATACTGTATGTATGAGTGGACTAAAAAGATTGCTTGTTTGTAACTATTTAAGTTTTTTTTTTATTGCATTGACTGCAAATGCAAATGTACCCATGTTTTCATGGTGAGGATAACATATCTCTTTTTTTCAAAGGCCAAACCATATAAGAATGACCCAGAGATCCTAGCAATGACGAACCTAGTAAGGTAAGCATATACGCACATGAGCAAAAATGTGAATTTATCACTTGGAGCCAATTGCTTTACTGTATGACCTTTGGTTCGTATTTGAGTTTTTCCTCATTGTCTGCTCCAGGCCTCTACTTGTCTTATACTTACTCATTTTCTCTTTCGTCTCCATATTTAAGGAAATAACAGGGATTGTCTTTAATTGTTCAGTTTCCTTGCATACATTTTAGGTTTCTATTACATAAACAAGAAACTGAGAACACACACACAAAACTGTAGGAAGAATGGGGTGCTTAGATAGGAGGCTGATATTTGGCAATGTGTCAGGATGAGAGTTTTTGTTGTGATTCAAGATTCAAGAACTTTATTTGTCACATACACACACGGGGTGTGTAGTGAAATGAAAAGTGGCAATGCTCATTGGGAATGTGCAAAAGGGCAACAGTACACAGTATTTACAGTAAAAAAACAACACAATATTTACAGTATTACAGTAATTACAGTAAGAGCTCTTATATAAAAAACAACAACACAATATATACAGTAAGAGCACTTTGGAAATGGTAAGGGATGGTAATGGGTCATGAAGACAGTGTATCAGCGCGGCTGTTTTCCCTTCCAGCGCCTACCAGAACAATGACATCACTGAATTTGAGAAAATCCTGAAAACAAATCACAGTAACATAATGGATGACCCCTTCATCAGAGAGCACATAGAGGGTGAGTGGTGAACGTGACTTCAGTCCACATTCAAAATGAATGTTTTTTTTTCCAAACATTGTCTTATTGTCTAAATCGTACCTGACGTGTGATCTTGGGTTGCAGAGCTCCTACGGAATATTAGAACTCAAGTACTTATCAAACTCATCAAACCGTACACAAGAATACACATCCCCTTCATTTCTAAGGTGAGTCTACATGATAAATATGCCCCATAATGTTGATTTATCTGTTAATATCATTCCACTTCAATCATTTTCATTTCGGGTAACCATTTGCATCGATGCCCTTGTTACCTTGTAACGTCTGTTTTAAATTATTTGCATTGTCTAACAGGTCTCTTGCAATACTTCATCACACAACGTATACAATATGACTTAAAGTGTACTGATGCCTGTGCATGCTTGTGTTAAATTGGATCCATTCCTGACGTAACTATTGACAGACAGCAATGCCTCTTTCCCCTGTTTCAGGAGCTGAACATTGATGTGTGTGATGTGGAGAGTTTGCTCGTGCAGTGCATCTTGGACAAGTATGTTTCTCCCTCATATGCCCGTTGAGAAATCAGTTCTAAGGAAAAACTAGTTCCCTTTCTATAAATATGTTTTATTTCCTCATAGTTTGTATCCCTTGGCCCTCAGAGAAATCAGGTGGCATGACTTGGCAGTTTAATTTAGTTGGCTGCTCATACTGTAATTTATCCACAGTATAGGCTTTAGTCAACCCCCAGCTGTATTGATTCACTGATGAAAATGGCTTGGAGAGTGATATATTTGAATTTCAAACTCATAACGCCCTAACTGTTTTAACTGTTGCTATCATGCTTTGAAATGTGTGGGAGTGAATTAGTGGTCTGCTAATTGATGGCATTCATTCCGAAGCATAAAAACAGCAGGAATCAACAAAAAATATTCACCCCTGTCAATCTGGGGTTTCTCAGCCAGGTGTTCAAGAAACATTACTATCAGGACATTTTATTGAGTTAGCATATTAGAGCTTGACTGAACTGTGTGGAGTAATTGGCTGACATGCTGACTTGTCATGCGTTAGACTTCTCCTCTGATCAGTTTGTCTGGCCTGTTACTTCTTTTCAGCACAATCCATGGCCGCATTGACCAAGTCAACCAGCTACTAGAACTGGACTACCAGAAGAGAGGAGGGGCTCGCTACACAGCTTTAGACAAATGGACGAATCAGCTGAACTCACTCAACCAAGCTATTGTTAGCAAACTCACATGATGGCATGTAAAAGCAAGAGACAAGGAAAATGGCATGTTTGAATGCATCCATACAATATGCTCTTGTGCTTCTTCAAGCATACCTTAAGATGACATACACAGCACAGGGTTTGAGAATTCCACCAACTTCAAGAAGAAACGACCCTCAAGACCCCCAAGAACGTGTTGAAAGTGTGTTTTTGTCTTATCAGAGGAAAACACTGACACTGATTTCTGTTTTTGATGTAGCTGATTGGCAGACCCTTTCATATGCAGCACACAATGCTTCAGTTATGTTTTTAAAAAAAAATGTCCAAAATGTGTATGAACAATTGTACACAGTATTTAATGTATACTGTTGCTTGGTGTTAATAAACACAGTTTCCTCTCAGCACTAAAAGGATTCAGCTGCCGTTGACGAGGTACATTGTTTGAACTGTGTGATGGGCAAAACATGTTGAATTAAATTCCAATAGTAATCTAATAAAGCCTTTTTAAAAGTAATCAATGTAGACTTAGCGGAATTATTTTTCTTCGGATCTAAATGTTCCACTGATGACGTCTTTTTATTTTTTTTATTTTTTTAGACCTGCCAGTAAAAGCTTTCTGGGCCTCTAGGGCTTCCGTTCCAGGTGACTCCCATTTTTACATTGACAGCACTTGTGTAGCAGCAACTGCCCAGCTACAAGCTAGTCTGAGGAAGCAGTATACAGCAACAGTTAGCAGCGGGGTCTAGTAGGAATCGGGTGTGAATCACTAAGGGTTCAGTGATTTTTTTTTTTTCTTTTACAATGAAGGAATTAAAAGCGATCACATCCTGACGTCCACAGTGTGGTCAATGACGGTCTGTCGCGGTATCAGTGACTGACATGGATGCAAGTGACAATAAGGTAAACGATTTCTTTCAGGATCATCTGTTTTTTTGGGGGGGCTTTAATGTTTGTAGCGTTAGCCTGTAGTAGGGGACACAGTCCGCAACTTAGGCCCCAAACGGGTAACGTTAGCGTTAATCAAAAGGCAGCTGTTCTTTTGTTGATAAGACAGTACTGCATGTAGACGAATTAACGTCGCTATTTTTTTGTGTTCAGACGCTGAAGAAGTAGCCAATGGTAAGGTTAGGTATTGGTTAGTCATGAGCAACTAGCTAGCTAACTTTAATTAGCCAACTTGGCTAGCGAGCTAAAGCAGCTAACCCTAACCGTAGCTCCTTTAGAAAGGATAAAATGGACAACTTATGTTGCCATCTACTGCGATGTACGCGTTTTCAGTCCTTGAACGAAATTGCTTCCGAAATAGGATGGCATGACATGAAGTATAACTTAAATGCCAGCAAGTCAGTCTACGTTCGCTAATCGAGCTAGCTAAGGCTAAACGCCTCAGCTGTCATCTAACGGTTCTTGTTCGTCACTATCATCGGCGACAGTTGATTAAGGGGGGCATCTGTATTTCTGTTTTAATATTTCTGTTAGGTTAATGTGTATTACGGTTTGTACTGGCAAATCTCACAAACAGCGTTCATTACTGTAGAAACGTATTGTTGTCAGGAGCAGCGTAGTTTCCCGGTTAGTCTGGAGGAATGTCTGGTTCTTCTGCATTTATGACATTCCATTGACTGTTTGCTATGCAGAAAGGCCAGTCTACTCTGTTAGGTTTGGCTCATGACATATACCTTGAAGTAGCTAATTATTACCATAACGATTGCTGATGTTATAATGACTCACAACATGGGGCTCCTCGGGTTTATGTGCCCCAGGTAGTGTTCAGTACTGTTTCATGGCTATTTGGGTTTGAGCATTGCATACTATATTGATCGGCCATTGTGATATTGCTATATATTCAGTCCAGATTTCTTTAATGTGCCAACTTGCTTTCATGCTTATGCTCTGCTTTCTCTGTAGCCTACCCTCATCCTACAGCAAAAGAACAGATACCATCTGATAGTGTTTGAAAGCAGTGCCAGAGAGAATGACAGGCTTGTGAAAACAAAGGCTTGTGAGATTAGTAGCCCCCTGTCGACTTGTTCCTAGCTGCCAAATGGCTGCACATCTGGGTCTGACCTCATTGCCTTTTCCACAATCAGAGCTATTCTCTCTCTCTCACTCACTCACACACACACTTTGAGTCTGTTTGCGAGCTATACAACCTGAACTGCTGGCTGAATTGTGAATAAAGGTTGAATCAAGAGGTTCCCCTGACCAACTCTGTGTGTCCCTGCACACCTTTTAGGAATAGTTTGATTTCTCCATTGTGGTCCAGAATTCAAGATCCCTATCTCATGTGAACAAGGCCTCAGTACAATTATATGGCTTACTGTGTAATTAGCTTATGCTGTAGTACTGTCCCTGCTTTATCCTCTCAGATCTAATCCTGTAACAACCTCCTAACGACTAAACAGTACTATCATGCAGGCATAAACCATCAGTCCTAAACCCTTGTAATCGTATGGATCTGGGCATGGAGGTTGCTTTCACCCCCTTGGGCTCTTTTCCCCCCAATATCTTTCTTTACCACTGTAGTTTTGTCTGTTCTACTGAACTGGTTGAACAGGCTCCATCTGCCACAGCTCTGGGTAGATGGGTCAGGATCTATAGTTTAGCCAAGGGAAAGTGAGGGAACCACCCACAGATGGTAGCAGTGGGAAACAATGGCTGTCTGTATAACAACCACTAGCTACACTGATACTCGATTCATGCATCCCAACCTCTGTTTCATAGAATGGAAGGAGTGTCTTTGTGCTCTGAACCCTGTCAACTCTCCTCATCCTCCCCGCAAAATTGCAGATGAGGTTGATGTGGCCGCTTGGCCAGAGCTGCAACTCTAGGCTGGGCCTGAATGGGAGTTCATCCAGTGTCACCGTGATGTCAATTGGGATAGTGGGGATAGTAGAGGTGTGAAAGATGCGCACAGCAGTGGAAAAGATTTTGACCTGTCATAAATAAATCTATGCATGGGGAATGTACGTAGTATGTGCTTTTTCAAGTAACTTCCAAGTCATTTCTAGGAGTGATCTTGGTTATAGCAGCCGTAACATTTTCAGCAAGATTGCTGTAAGCTGAGAGACTGGTTTTGCCGATGAGGTCATTTTATGGAGCCTCTCTGTCTGTTCACTTCTTCTGATAAGCATGTAAGGAGGTTCAAATGAAAGTTGAGACATTTATCTTTCTACTGATAACAGAAGATAGTGTATCAATTTGACTTTGAAATTGGGAGATGGAATTGGGATTTTTACATTTATCCTTCCCCAAACCACAAAGGGGTAGATGGGATAATAATATTGCATTGGTAGGCTACATCTACTGTGATATCCATCAAACAGTGGGATCTTTTCTGAGTGGATTTAGGAACTTGTTTTATTCAGGAGATAGGCCTGGATGTTCTTTTTACGGGACACTTTCTCTTGTCTGAGGCTCAGCAAGTGGAACTTAAGAGTTGCCTGGGTTCCTTCTTTCCAGCGTTTGAAATCATTTTGTGTGTTACAGTCCTTAACCTGCCTGCCCTGCCCTGCCCTGCCCTGCCCCAGACCTCTAGCCTTTGGCCTTGCTGTATCATGTCTGCACCATCTCCTATGGTTTGAATCTGTAGACCCACAAAAAGAGAAAAAAAAGGAGAAGACTTCAAGTTACAATGAATCACAGAGACAGAGACATTCCTAAGGACATATTGGATAGCTGACTGGATAGCAGTTTTGATAGATTTGGATAGCCTTTGAAGATATGCATGTCTTATAGTAGGCTATATACTGGAAATGGTCGTTTGCCTCAGAGTGCATCTTATGTCTGAGTGTCCTCTGTAATTTTATGTAGCAGTGGTGCTTGGGGGTAATTTTGGTTTTGGTACCACATCCATCCCCATTTTTATCCCAGTAATGGTTCTATGGCAGTTTTGCAGTGTGAAATACATTGTTTTTTGGATACTTAACCACATAATCATAATGAAAAGCATTAATTCTAAACAATAGGACTAAATGTTGTTGTTTTAGAAGGAAATTTGACAAAGCTAATACTGTGGCTCTTGCTGCAGTGAAGAAATGCAAAGGAAACACTGCAAACCGCCACAGTCAAATCCTTTTTGGCACATTTGTTTGGAGTAACAAACACTTTTCTAGAGCGGCATGAAGGCCAGACCTCTGCTCCCTTAGTGAGAGTTAAGGAGTAGTTGAAACTAGTTGTTACAAACAGTGGAGGTTACCTGTTCCATCAAGCCCTTAAATTGCTATGAGTCTGTGTTTTGTCTCTGTGCCCTCCAAGGCCATTGTGTGTCAAGGGCTTTCCAATGCCTACAGGTTTCATAGAGCATGGCACTTTGATTCATCTTTGAACTGAAACAGGTTTTATGTCTTTGTTTTGAGACTTAAATGCCTATAGCCAGCAATAATAATGCATCAGCATTATTATCGCTGGTGTTACCCGCGTGGCACGGTATGAGGAAATGCAGTTTGATTGACAGCAAACAAATGAGGAAGCCTGAATGCAGTAGGTTGCTAAGCCTGCTGGTAGCCTATGTACAGCCTGTTTTTCTCTTTTTAGAAGCTCACATTTCATTGTACCAGCTTTTAGTGCCCGAGTTAAAATGTTAAAGGGCTGGGTTAGATCATCCCACACTGTTGTAATTTTTATAATGTACTGAGATAACCACTTTTTATTATGACTTGAGTGGTGTTGGCAAATGATGTCATAAGTTATGCACTTTGTCAGCCCTGGTAGCCTAACCTGCCCTCTCTGTTAAAAGTCAAGTCATAGAAATGCGGAAATGGTTTTCCATTGCTAGATTTAAATGGATTGTTGTTGCCATCCTACACCTCATATTTTGATCTGTTATACTGTGTAGGCCTTGGCATGGCCTAAATTATTTTGGAGAAGTGTTAGCTTGATAAAGGAGGAGCAGGTAGAGTTGTGAATGTGTAGAAGCCATCACTGACTTGGGTGACTTTGTTTCAACCATTGACCTTTGATCTTTTTCTCACTCAAATGCGTCACATAACCATTAAGTGGTCACTGCTGTTCACTATGTGACAGTAATGGCCTTGCGTGTGTCTTTGTGCAGGATGTGAAGCTGTCAGCCGAAGTGGAACCGTTCATCCCACAGAAGAAAGGTCTAGAAGGATCCCTAGTCAGCATGAGTCTTTCTGGAGAAGCGAGTGGTGGAGGAGGAGGAGGCGGAGGTGCAGGAGGAGGTGGTGGTGGAGGGGTGGAGACCACTCCCATACCCAGCTATCTCATCACCTGTTACCCATTCGTCCAGGAGAACCAACCCAACAGGTACTGTTACTCTCTCATAACAGGGAAGATGAGAAAGGAAGTGAGGCAGACCAACTTGGGTTCCCACGCCGCCTGGAAAACCTGGAAATTTAGAGACTAGTTTTCATTTTTACCCAACTCTTGTCTTTGAAAGAAAGACAAAGACAGATCTAGACCAACCCAGGAATTACAACAGTGAGTTAGATCGTTTAAAATCCTTTGTTAAATTCTAGACTTGTGAATAGGTCTGCTGTATGAAGCACTTCACTTTCACTAAAGCGTACCAGTCAAATTTTAACTCTTGAGTCTTGCAGTTTTTTGTTGTGCTTGTCAGTCAGTCCCATTGCAGTGGTTATTTGTGTGCACTAGTGGTGCATGCAACCATCCATTACAACACCACCTGTTAAACAATGCTCTGATAATAAAAAAAAAAAAATTCTAAAATAAAAACCCTGTAGGAATACAACTGGGGTAAAATGTGTTAATACTAGGCCCACCAGTGAATTATATGACCATTTGCGAGCAACTTCTATCCTGTATTGTCAAGAAAGACTCCGGAAATATCCTGGAAAATGATTTCTTAGAAAGACTGGAAACTCTGACAGAGGCGATGATAGTTATGGCTCTGGTTCCTGATAATCATGGATAATGGGACACCAGTGTAAAGATATTCCAGTGAAAGTTCTGTTTTCAGATAAACTCATTCACTGCACTGTTTACTATAATGAGAAAAAGAGTACACATCCTGTCCCTGTTGTTATTCTTTGCAATAGAGATCACGACCAGATCTTTAAACAGTGTATTGAGTTAGAGCCATTTGATTTCTCCGTAGTTCAAGAGTGGTTAATTCTGAAGGGACACATCCCCTTTCCACCATTCACATGGAACCGCAATCTGTGTTTCCAGTGGCTCTTTCTTTGTCTGGAGTGATCTGCTATATCCTGCACACGTCCGTTTCTTTGTTTCCTTCCTCTCCGTTTTGAATACCAGGAAATGCCCGCTATAGAATGCTGGCTGTGAAAATGTCATCTGGATCCTTATCAACTAGGAGCTGCTCCATCTCTGCATACTATGTACACACCCCCTTACTAAACAACCATCAGCCACACCTCTGGGGCATCACAAATTTTAGGCTTGGCATCACCTTTCTCTTCTTCTTTGTCTCAGCTTCCCCTGTTTTTCTGCATCTAAATGGAGGAATGTAATGGATAAGGAAAACTTTGCCCAAACTTTTTCTCAAGAAAGATTTACCTCACTAATCTCACTGTTGCCTCTCTTTCTCCTTCACAGGCAGCACCCGATGTACAATGGAGGGGAGCTGCGCTGGCAGCAGCCCAACCCCACCCCCGGTGGTCCATACCTGGCCTACCCCATCTTGTCTTCCCCCCAGCCTCCTGTCTCCAACGACTATGCTTACTACCAGATCATGTCTGCCCCATGCCCACCTGTGATGGGCTTCTACCAGCCCTTCCCTGGCCCCTATGCTGGGCCTGTGCAGGCTGGGGTAGTTAACTCTGTCTCAGCCGATGTCAGTGAAAGGCCTCCCCCTCTGGGACAAGCGTTTGGACTGGCCAATCAGAGGGGCAGGGGCATGGTGCGACCACCTCTTCTGCCAAAGGTACAGAAGGTCAACAGCCCTACTTTGATCTTCTCACACTGACGTCACTGTATCACTAAATACAGCCACTCTTGTTTCTCCATCTAGTTGCTATTGACCTCCTCCTTTCTTCTATAGCAGCAGCTGGGTGTGTGTCAGCCACCGAGGGGTCGTCGGCCCCCTACCAGGAGTGTAGCTGTGCAGAAGGAGGTGTGTGCCTTGGGGCCCGATGGTAGAACCAAGACAGTCCTGCTGGTGGACGCAGCACAGCAGACGGGTATGAATGTTGCACCAATAATTAAAGTTACGACCCTACCTTACTGAGTGTACACATGCCTACTACAGGTTGTCTTTGTTAATAATATGTAGAGGTTGTTGTAAATAAAAGAGTATCGGCATGTGTGCTGTCCTTCTCAGTACCAGAAATGGGGAAGTGCTTCATGACAAAGTTTCCGTAAGTGATGTTCTTTCTTCCATCCTTTGAAAAGAAGCCAACACACACATTCCAGACCTAGTTAAAGTGATGTTGGCTGGTTTGCCTGACGGGAATCTCTCCAAGGAAATGCGACAGTGCCAGTACGATCAGTCTCTGGTCTTACAGGTTGAGGTCGATGATGCTTGTGCCTGACGTCTGAAACAACAGGAATGCAGAGTTTCAAGTTGGAGAGGTCTCCACGTGTGCAGTGCATGATCACCGATGAGACCTCTCTTCCTGAAAAAGATTGATGTTTCAATAGTTTGGAATTTCCCAGTTGATTTAGTTCTCACATAGTCATGCTGTTATTCAAAAGTAAAGTAGGTACTTTGTACTAAAGGAGTCTCCACATCTACATTATTCACCTTTAAACACTTTTAACATTTGATAATAATAACAACAATTGGTAACTTTATTTGAAGGGGTGTGCATAACACTGTCATGACACTGTCATAACATGACATGACACCTGTCATGACCATGAAGGACGCTTCATGAATGTTTATGACTGTTGTCATTAAGTGTCATTCGGTAAAGACATCTCAAACAATGTCAACTTTGCATTAACAATGACATAATTTACCGAATGACACTTAATGACAACAGTCATAAACATTCATGAAGCGGTTAGGGTTAGGGTTAGGGTTATGGTCATGACAGGTGTCATGTCATGGTTATGACAGTGTCATGACAGTCTTATGCACACCCCTTCAAATAAAGTGTTACCCAACAATTCCCCTTGAGTATACTGCATGACTGGCACACTGTCTTCATTCCAGTCTAACTTTCTCCTGCCTCGTCCCCCAGATTTCCCTGGTGAGGTGTCAGGGCGGTGTGTCACCGAGCGGGCTAGCCCCCTGCTGTGGAAGTACCGGACAAAGAGAAGACGGGCGTCCCACCCCGCGGAAAACTACAATGAGCAGGGTGCCAGCGAGGCAGACATAGACAGTGACAGTGGCTACTGTAGCCCCAAACACAACCAGGCGACTGGCGTTGCACAGCGTACAGCAGAGCCCACAGCAGCACCCACGGTACCGTAGCCATTCAGCAATAGCATAAGGACCCACCAGATGTGCACTATAGCATTTATTTTAGCTCAGGGCTGGGCAAATTTGATGGTGATTGGGGAATAGGCATACATCTGGTTCATATCAGTATTACAATGTGACTGTCACACTTGCCTCTTATTACTGAATAGCATTTTTAGAAAAATATAATGTCTACGATACTTGTACTCAAGGCTTTACGAAACCTGTAAGGATAAGGGTCCATACATATTCATTCAAGGGTATGCAATAGGTTTTACAATTTCCATTAAACCTTAAAGTGGTTGGATGATTAAGTCATACATGAATTGTGACAATTGCATCGTGAAAATTACATTTCTTGAATTTATCTTCGTACGCATCGAGACACATCCCAAACATTCCCAGAGGTCCCAGTCGTCCCAGAAAGGACATACAGGTTTAGATGGTTACAAGGGACAAGGTTCACTGACCACAACATTCACTTAACAGAAATGTAACTTACTTGATACAGAAAATTAGATCTTCCCAGTTGTGCCAAATACGCACATATTGGAGATTCCATGTGTATGACAGACTTCACCTTCAGTCTTATTCATCAGCGTCTGTGTATATATACTGTAACATATCTTCATCTTAACTCTTCTTTTTCTCTACCCCTCCCCTCTTCTTTGTGTAGGGAGTAGAAGCTGGTGTAATGACAGGTAAGCTTGATGTGACTTTTTTAAGAGGTGGAAGGAATTAAAGCACTTTTCTAATGTGCCTCTCATATGACCTGTATGCCATTTGTTGAATTTTCTATACCATATATGTTTTGTCATTAACAGGTCATGCAGCATATACAGTATATTACAAATTGGTGGAGAGACATTTGTTTTCTCCTTCACCTCTGTTGATGTTTCTTTTATTTGTCCAGCAGGGAGCTGGGTAAATGTGGCCTCTCAGGCTACCCAGAGGCCCTGGGGGGACAGGAACGCCCCCTTCCATAGAGCAGACCAGAGGAAGAACCCAGAGCAGAGACACTTCTCACAGGTGCCGTATGTCCCACTGGCACAGTGGCCTTTAGTATACATGCTATGGTAAATGAGGGAAATTGGTAAATGTATACAGGTTAATGTCGTAGTCCTCAGTCCTGTCCCTATGTTTTGTTGTGGGTATGGAATACCACGTGGTAAAAATGCTTGGTGTACCTCTTTGGATTGGCTTCTGTAGTAAATCCAGATCCGACAGACTGGGAGGTTCATTTTTGTAATGCTACGACATCAGAAAATTGGCAAAGGCAGGCGTTTGTTAAGTTTTCATACATCCCCTCCACGTTGACCTGCATCACATTGTGTGGATGGAGACATCTGAGGCCATTTTTCTCCAAACTGGTGTTCATTGGCTTGTTGTGTCTCTTTCTTTTGGTAGGCAGATAAGATGTTACTGTGTTGACATGTATTCATCGTAGTTTGGCCAATAAATTGTGTCGAGGAAAACAAGGGTCCTCAAACTGTCATTCAGTTTCCTGACTGATTTTTATATTTTAGTCCAATCGTTGATACAGTAACCTACACAATTTATTTCCATCCATGTGTAAAAAACATGCTTGCCTCTCAATTAATGTGATTTTAAAGAACCTAGTGTAACATAACTCCATGAGGCACGACCAAGCACAACACGCAGTCAACGTGTGTGTTGCAGGAATGCAATTAGCAGGACACTCAAGGACACTGAGAAGGCCATTCTGTCTCTCCCTTTCAGGATTTCCATGGTGGCTACCCAGGGCGTGCTCACCCAAACGTCAACCATAACCCTAACCAAGCAGAAAGGAGGCTTCAGCAAGCAGTAGTCAGTGGGGCAGAGCTCACCCCAGAGCCCCTCTACTTTGAGGTGAGAGAACTTGACATGAAATTAAACTAAATTCACAATGCACTACATTTGTTACCATCACACTAGACACTGATTGATTTTATTAATTTTATTTTGTGCCCAGTTCAGTGTATTTGTTGTACTATAATGGCTTCTCCTCCATGTTTGCCAGGATGAAGATGAGTTCCCAGAGCTGGCCACAGGAGGGGGAGTCCAGCGCAACACCAAACCAGAATCCACCCCAGTCCAGACACAGACACAACCCAAAATCCTCAAAAACCTGGTAAGGGGAACCACTTTTTTTTAGATGACTCCTCTGTTTGAAGGCTCTCAATCAAGGGTGTTTTGTTTGGTGTTTGGGATGTTTGCAAGACTTACTAAGACTTTCTGTACTCTCCACAGCTGGATAACCTACCAGAAAACTCTCCCATCAACATCGTTCAGACACCCATCCCTATCACCACCTCTGTTCCCAAGAGGGCCAAGAGCCAGAGGAAGAAGGCCCTGGCTGCTGCCTTGGCCACTGCACAGGAGTACTCTGAGATTAGCATGGAGCAGAGGAAACTACAGGTACCAGCATGCACTCTGTCTGTTAGTTAGGTCTTGGTTTGTTTATAGATTAGCTGAATCCCCACGTCATTTCCAATTGAATCTGTACTAACAGATCTGGTCTCCACCACTATCTCGTCCCAGTTTAGGATTAAGGTTATGACAATAAAATGGTTTTGATCTTAGTTACATTTGGCTCAGTGGTGTGACCTAGTTCTGATTTCTTTCCCTGCAGGAGGCACTCACCAAAGCAGCAGGGAAGAAGAGTAAAACTCCAGTCCAGCTGGACCTGGGAGACATGCTGGCAGCTCTGGAGAAACATCAGCAGGCTTTGAAGGCCAGACAGCTCACCAACACCAAGCCATTGTCTTTTACAGGTATCCATAAACTCAAACAGTCACACATATATACACACATAGTACCTGTATGCTTACCTCATGCCCTTCTCTCCAGTGGGTACAACGACTCCGTTCCATGGTTCAGGTTCAACCAATGTGCCGTCCATGTTGAAGAGCCAACAACAGCCATACTCCGCCCCTTACAATACCCTGGACTCCACTGCGCCCCGTATCAAGAGAGGGAAGGAGAGAGAGGTGCCCAAAGTCAAACGACCCACAGCCCTCAAGAAGGTAAATGGTGGTTTACGGTCAACGATTTAGGAAGAAGAAATGATTCAGCCTACATGGAATTAATTGATAAAAAAGAATGAGGATCATGGAAGTACACTGCCAATCTTTCAAAAAGTACCTTGTTTCTCACTCTGTCTTTGTGCTATGTTGGTATAGATTATCTTGAAGGAGCGTGAGGGGAAGAAGGGGAAGGCAAATGTAGAACAAGGGTCTTCAGGCCAGGAGGAGCATGGAGATGAGGAGCTACATTTTACTGACGATCTCACACGAGAACCTGCCTCCCAAGAAGGTGAGCACAGGGTCACGACTCAATGTGCAGAATTGAAAATCTCCCAATTATGCCCATGTCTCTTCCCCATGATACTATGCCTAATTGTTTACTTCTTTCCTGCTGTCAAACAGAGAATGGTCTGAGTGTGCCCAGTGATGCGTCCCTGTCCCCGGCCAGTCAGAACTCTCCATACAGCATCACCCCGGTATCACAGGGTTCCCCGGCCAGCTCCGGCATCGGGAGTCCCATGGCTGCTAATGCTATCACCAAGATCCACAGCCGTCGTTTCAGAGAGTAAGTACAGACACTTCACCCACATGGGGTGAGCAGCATAGTTTTGAACAGGCCAGAGCTTTTCTAAGAATCCCAGGAATTGGAATGTGACAGAACAGAAACAGTTGGCAACACAAACAAAAAGAATAAATATTTGTCCCACACAAAAATCAGTCTTGGCTGTGACAAGCATAGTCTAAAAGTTAACGGGTTGTTTTTAAGGGCGGAACTATACAATAAAGAATTGTAGAGAGTATGGCACAGATGCCTCGCACATTGCCCCTTCTCAGCAAAATATATGCCAATGGTCACAAATGGGGCTTTGTCCCTCAACGTCCTCTGCTGTAGGCCCATTGTCCCAGCCCACCCTGCTCTAACACATCCTGCATTTAAAGCCTCCAAAAGACCTCTGTAGTCAAGCTCCTCCTCTCAGCTCTGACCACCAGCACTCTCGCTCCTCGGACCACTCCACGTAGGCCTCCGATAGCTGCTTCGTCAAAACACCACTGGGCGTATGCATGCTGTCCGATGGCTCTGCTTGGCTCTGCTTGGCACAGCTTTTCCTGGTCCAGAAAAGGAGCTCAGGTAGTAACGAATGTGGTAGCATAAGCATACCCGACAACTAGTTAAACATTATTGTCTTGAGCAGTTGTATGAACTTTGTGTAAGGGCGCCACTTTAAGGATAAGGTTTGAATTGTGTAAGGAAATGTTCAGTGTATAGTGGCCTGTTTCTCTCTCTCCTCTCAACAGCTCAGTCAACAATAATCATTCACCTTTCGAATGTTATTAATCATTTTTCTGTTTCCATATTCTGTAATGTGAACATTGAAGTGGTGCAGACTGATGTCACATGTTGTAATAAACATTTTAAATAAGTTAATTCTCTCACTTTGATGGATATGGTATCCCAAATCTCTTCCAGACCTCTAAAATAAAGAGTGGGCCCAGTATTTCAAAGCTCCCCAATGTTGTTACTCTGTTGTTCAACTGGTTGCCATTGCAATACAATATTAAGATCAAAGACAAAAGACACACTAAACTTGGAAAGTTGGAAAGAGAAAGGAAGTGCTTTAAACTCAGAGGGAATCAATTAAGGTCTGGGGATTGTATAGACTAAACAAATCCCAGAATATCTCTCTGTGTAAGGTAAAATTGGACTGCTTGGCGAGATCAGAGTTGGGAACCAGAATGAGTAGGAGAATAGAAATAACTGCAGTTTTGTTTCATATTATATCATGTCACCAAAACAAACTTAGACTAAAGCCTTCAGTTAGTATTTACCGTAGCTGTTCTTAGTCAATAGTGATCATCGGCTTGACAGCCACCATACATTTTTACATGCAGAAAGTATTGAATATGGTGGGGTCCTAAAGACTGAGTCCACTACCAAGAACTATTTTGTTTCATAATTTATCAAAAACGAAATAAACCATTTTCATCAAATATATTTCTCAAACACAATTATTTTAATAATTACAAATATTTTTCCTACCAGTCCTTTTTCAAAGTTAAAGCAGTAGCGACAATAACCATATTAATTTAGTCAATATCTGGTATTAGTTGTTAAAAGACCAAAACAATTCACACTGTGTATTAGGAGCATACATGTGTTAATATTTGAAATATATAGGTGTGACAACAATTTGAGAAAAGCTTATCAAATGGTGTGCGGAACAAGATATTCAGATTTCATACAAGCATTCATACAAGAAAAACTGATTTGAATCAGTTCTAATAATGTATTTTTGAATAAAAAGTATCAACTGAGTAAAAAAGCATGTTTTTTGATAATGATGAAAAGTTCTTGGTAGTGGAATCAAGACTTTTGGACCTCACTATATATCATGCAAGAAGCATTCTGGGGGTACTTGGTGCAGATGCAGGCTAACTGGCTGAACTGGCCGAACATCTATTGTTCTGCTAACGTCCCTCAAATGTCCCTGCCCTTCTCCGGTGTACTCTCCTCTGCAGGTACTGTAACCAGGTGCTGAACAAGGAGATCGACGAGAGCGTGACCATGCTGCTCCAGGAGCTGGTTCGCTTCCAGGAGCGGATCTACCAGAAGGACCCCACCAAGGCCAAGTCCAAACGCCGCCTGGTCATGGGTCTCAGAGAGGTTACCAAGCACATGAAGATGCACAAGATTAAGTGTGTCATCATCTCCCCCAACTGTGAGAAGATCCAGGCCAAAGGTGAGAAACACAGGCCTTCTTTAACACCAATCCTTATTAGCTCAAATTGTCTCGATCATCAGCCCTCCCATGTAACTTTTACAGACCTTAGATCACTGAGGAATAATCCTTATTGGTTGTACATGTGGAAAAACACCACCAGAGGGCAGTACGCTGCTTACAAACCCAGCAGTGACAGATAGAAACCGAGTGGTGCAGACGCCATCCCTAGATGTTCTCAAAACACTACCCTCTAAAACTCTTTTTGGTTAGCTGTTATTTTCCATTCTATGCTTTTGAACATTATGCACGTGAGAGTCCTGCTAATCGTTGTCCTGTGTTGCAGGGGGTTTGGATGAAGCTCTATACAATGTAATTGCCATGGCCAGGGATCAGGAGATCCCTTTTGTTTTTGCCCTGGGCAGGAAGGCTCTGGGTCGCTGTGTCAACAAACTAGTGCCTGTCAGTGTGGTTGGCATCTTCAACTTCTCTGGAGCTGAGGTAAGGCAACCCCTCTGATGGTACCCCCTCTACTTCATATTGTTTTGTGTGCAATACTTTTCATGTCTTTGGAATTTGTGAACATTTCTAAAACAGAGTGGGCAGTCCACTTTTACCTAGACAGTTGGAAAGTAATTTGCAAGACAGAGCACTGGAGACACAGGAGGGAAGGTTCTGGCAGGATTCACTCCTAGGCTAGTTGGGACACACATGGTTCCAGATGCATCAACCATTTCTGGGCGTCTCAGAGGTTTATTTCCTTCTGGTTTTCTAGTGTCTTCATACCTCCTACTGACTTTTAAATCCCTCTGCCTCCTCCAGGCTCTGTTCAACCGTCTGGTGTCTCTAACAGAAGAGGCCCGGAAAGCCTACAAGGACATGGTGTCGGCACTAGAGCAGGAGCAGGCCGAGGAGGCTCTGAAGAATGTCAAGAAAGTCACACACCACATGGGTCACTCCCGCAACCCCTCTGCCGCTTCCGCCATTTCCTTTTGCTCGGTCATCTCTGAACCCATCTCAGAGGTCAACGAGAAGGAGTACGGTAAGACACAACTCCCTCATTTCTGGCTCTTCTTTGTAATAATAATCTTCAGTTTAATTCTGCTTTCATTGAGATAAGGGACTGTCTTCATAATAAATCTGTTCTGTCATCTCTTCAGAGACCAACTGGAGGAGTATGGTGGAGACTTCAGATGCTTTGGAGCCTGTAGAGGCTGAGCCTAGCCGCCCTGCTCCTTCCTCAGCTTCCCAGAAAGGTCAGTGAGGGCCTGCCCACCACCACCACCACCACCACCACCACCACCACCAATGCTACCACGTCTGGCTCCACAGCTCCCCAGCCCAGAGCAGGGCCGCTGACACAGGGCACAGGAGAGAGAGAGGAGGGCCGCGTGGATGACCGGCTGGAGCTGGCCTCTCAGCAGAGCACGGAGACAGGCTCTCTGGATGGGAGCTGCAGGGACCAGCTGAACTCCTCCATCACCTCCACAACCTCCACACTGGTCCCTGGCATGCTGGAGGAGGCCGAGGAGGAGGAGGAAGAGGAGGAGGACTACACCCCTGATCCCATCTCCGTGGAAGTGCCTGCCCTCAGCAGCCGCATCGAGTCCTGGGTCTCCAAGACCCTGGAGAACCTGCAGCTGGGGAAGAGCCAGGACAGTACGGAGGAAGACGAAGAAGAGGAGGAGGAGGAAGATGAAGAGGAAGGAGGACAGAGTGAGGAGGAAGAGGACCTTGATTCAGCTGACATCACAGAAACAACGACGGAGGACAAGGAGCAGGTGGAGGCTAAGAAGATCACTGGTTGATATCGCCTCTCCTTCTCGTCTCCCTCTCTCGCCTCATTTTGTTATACTCATTCCCTCTGTCCTCTGTTTCTCTCACACATCCCTCCTCATAAGAGCCAGCAGCTTTTTCTCTTTTTCGTTTATAACCCCTGAAACAAGACATAATCTCAGGTATCCAACAAACCAACCAGCCGACCAACACACACACTCACACACACACTGACCAATAACATACCCACAGATCAACTGACCAACGTACAGACCAAACAGGTCTAACACAGGCTGAAGGGGGCGGTGTCACCTCTCTCGGTCACGCTGATGGATCCCAACACCTCTTTTCTTTCAAAACACCTGCCTTGTATTGTAAAAGGATGCGCTCCCTCACTCCACCCATGACCTGTTTACACTTGAATTCAGAGGGGAAGGTTTGGTTGTCCTCCTCTGAAGCTGAACTCTCTTGGAGCCAGGGACATATCAGGGGAGAAGGTGTTGAGAGTTGTAAAAAAGGAGAACTGATACTCAGATGCCTTGCTCTCTTACTCCTGTGGTTTATTTGCTCATAGAGGATGAAGGTTGGGATCTCTCAGCGCTCCCATCTTACTTTGTACAGAGCTCAGAAACGTTTACAGCTCTGCGTGTGTTTGTGTATTTGTGTGCTCGTGTGTCTGGGTGCATGCAGCTGTGCATTCGTATGCTACCCATTTACAGGCTCATAGTTAGCATTGTACTTTGCTGTGTTTATTAACTTTATCTCCATACATAGTGTTTAAGGAAGGAAGGAAGGAAGGAGCATTCACATGTTAACTATTGCTTGGTTGGTTTATAGTTTATACCCTCAGAAGATTACAGTGTCAGGGGTTCTGTCATTCTACCAAAACCACTTTCATCCATCAGTCTTTTTTTTTTTTAATTGTTAGTCTATTTGTGTCCATTTCTCTATTCAAATGATATAACATAGTAAAAAATAATTTGACCTACTAATAAGAAGTTAAACAAGCTTTGTGTATATAAGATATGTGGTTCTACTATGTCACGGTCTGTCATATTGATCTTGCCTAGTGTGAAACTATTTGGAGTTGATTTCCTCTGACTGGAATGGTCTTGAGTTGCTAGCTGCTGTCTGTGCTCCTGTTCTGTTCTCTCTGGTGTTTTGTTTTCTGATGGTCTTGTCCTCTACAGGGGGCTCTCAAGCTGCCGCTGAACGAGGCAGGGTAATGGCATCATTCAGGGTTTTTTTTCGAAGCCTAACTGATTTATCATCCACTTAGAGACCTTCAAGTCCATCCAAAAAAGTGTTTTGGTAAATGAGATATTGGAAGTAGATGTTAGTAGTGTTAGTCACTAGGGTGGAAAACATTTATTTTGAAATCACATTTGGGCTCTTTTGTGAAACGGGAAACATGAAAGGTGCTCTGTGATTTTTTGTTTTGATTTTTTTTTAAGTCATGGTTTTTACCTGCATTGACTTGCACTAGCAAACATTAGAAGTGTCTGGTAGCTAACAATTGCTCCTAATATCTCAGCATCCCTAACCGATCAACCAAAAGCGGGTGCATTTTAATAGACTCAAAGGATTCCCAAGTTCACAGTTAATAAGTAAGGTTGGTTAAAAACTGAAAACAATCCATTCAGATTTTAAATTGTTCCTCCTATTTATATACATAAATGATCAAAGATGTTTAATGAAGACATATGGGAACATGGGAACGTATCAGAGGGTTAAAGGCATCTTCACCCAGCCTCCAGACGGTGCGCCACAGCAGAGGAGCTCTCATTGGTCGCCACTAGGACTCAAACAAGCCGTCGCAAAGTCATTATGCACATACTCACAATTAATCCCATGTAAATATAAGTGTATAAAAGAGATTTTGAATTTACAGTGTATTAAAAAAAACCAAAACCAATCACATTGTTCTTAAAGCCATTTGATAGAAACAAACTAACATTTTATCAGTTGGAATCCAATTTGATAACAGTATTTGATAGTGAATCATGTAGTGAGCAGTTAACGACGCCGCTGTGTTAGGACAGTATGTTGGGCCATATGCAATATGAAGCCCTGAGATGGGAGAGGACGGTGTACTGTATATCATACTTGGGATTATGAAAGTCTTTCTGGTTTGATAAAAGGTACGCTGCGAGTAGGCTTTTTTTCTTCTTCTTGCTATCACTTCCATCAAAGTGTGTTTTGGAGTGTGTTAAACGACAGCAAGTGTGTTCTTTGCACTATGTAAATACAGTACTAGTAAGGTCTTGTAACTAATGTGGAGAGAAAAAAAAAACAATGAAGTACCTTTTTCAGCGTGTTTCTTGTCTTTCTATGGCTATTTAAGGTTGTCTCTTTCAAGACTGTACATCACTAGCAACATCGTTAGAGGCTATTTCTCATACCCCGTTGTCATACTTAAACTGTCTGGACTGATGATGATTAATATCATTAAAATGTTTAAGTAAATGATCCGACTGCTGCCTCGTCGTCTGTCCAATTCTATCTCACTGCTAAGAATGCAGTCACACCGCATAACCACTGGGACGAGACAAAGCTCTGCTGTATAGTTATGTACTGTACCAGACTTTAAGCTTCCTGAAGCTTCCACTACTGGTCTCAGTCTCACATCTAGCATGGTTACATGCATACAGTTCAGCAGTAAGGGGTTTGACTGGTTTCCAAAACCCAGATCCACAGCTAGGCTAGAATAGCTTCATCTTAATGCACTTTGTGATTTATTTTACTGTGTAATTTCAGTACGTAAGTAAGTATGACAGGTAGAGAGACAGAGAGAGAGAGCGAGAGAGAGACAGGTTAAAGAGAGGTAGAAGGACAGAGCAATAAAGACAGAGAGAGACACTGAGGGAGAGTGAGAGACACTGAGGGAGCGCAAGAGAGGTAGACAGACAGGTGTGAGAGAGAGAGAGAGAGAGAGAAAGACAGGGATAGTGAGAGACAGGTAGACAGACAGGTTAGAGAGAGACAGGTAGAGAGACAGGGATAGCGAGAGACAGGTAGAGAGAGCGAGAGACAGGTAGACAGACAGGTTAGAGAGAGAGAGAGACAGAGCGATAAAGACAGAGAGAGCCACACTGAGGGAGGGAGAGAGACAGGTTAGAGAGAGGGAGAGACAGGTAGAGAGACAGAGCGATAGAGACAGAGCGAGAAACACAGGGAGAGCGAGAGACAGGTAGAGAGACACTGAGGAATAGCGAGAGACAGGTTAGAGAGAGAGAGAGACTGAGGGAGAGCGAGAGACAGGTTAGAGAGAGGGAGAGACAGGTAGAGAGACAGAGCGATAGAGACAGAGCGAGAAACACAGGGAGAGCGAGAGACAGGTAGAGAGACACTGAGGAATAGCGAGAGACAGGTTAGAGAGAGAGAGACAGGTAGACAGACAGGTTAGAGAGAGAAAGAGAGAGAGACAGCAATAAAGACAGAGAGAGATAGAGAGACACTGAGGGAGAGCGAGAGACAGGTTAGAGAGAGAGAGAGACTGAGGGAGAGTGAGAGACAGGTAGACAGACAGGTTAGAGAGAGAGAGAGACAGAGCGATAAAGACAGAGAGAGCCACACTGAGGGAGGGAGAGAGAGAGATAGAGAGACACTGAGGGAGAGCGAGAGACAGGTTAGAGAGAGGGAGAGACAGGTAGAGAGACAGAGCGATAGAGACAGAGCGAGAAACACAGGGAGAGCGAGAGACAGGTAGAGAGACACTGAGGAATAGCGAGAGACAGGTTAGAGAGAGAGAGACAGGTAGACAGACAGGTTAGAGAGAGAAAGAGAGAGAGACAGCAATAAAGACAGAGAGAGATAGAGAGACACAGGGAGAGCGAGAGACAGGTTAGAGAGAGAGAGACTGAGGGAGAGTGAGAGACAGGTAGACAGACAGGTTAGAGAGAGAGAGAGACAGAGCGATAAAGACAGAGAGAGCCACACTGAGGGAGGGAGAGAGAGAGATAGAGAGACACTGAGGGAGAGCGAGAGATAGGTAGAGAAACAGCGAGAGAGAGAGACAGGTAGAGAGACAGAGAGAGAGAGAGAGAGAGAGAGAGAGACTGAGGGAGAGCGAGAGACAGGTAGAGAGACAGGTTAGAGAGAGAGAGAGAGAGAGAGAGACACTGAGGGAGAGCGAGAGACAGGTAGAGAGACAGAGAGAGAGAGAGCGAGGGAGACAGGTTAGAGAGAGGGAGAGACAGGTAGAGAGACAAAGTGAGAGAGACAGAGAGAGAGAGACACTGAGGGAGAGCGAGAGACAGGTAGAGAGACAGAGAGAGAGCGAGGGAGACAGGTTAGAGAGAGGGAGAGACAGGTAGAGAGACAGAGAGAGAGAGCGAGGGAGACAGGTTAGAGAGAGGGAGAGACAGGTAGAGAGACAGGTAGAGAGACAGAGAGAGAGAGACAGAGAGAGAGAGACAGAGCGATAAAGACAGAGAGAGATAGAGAGACACTGAGGGAGAGCGAGAGACAGGTATAGAGACACTGAGGGATAGCGAGAGACAGGTTAGAGAGAGAGAGACAGGTAGACAGACAGGTTAGAGAGAGAAAGAGAGAGAGAGACAGAGCGATAAAGACAGAGAGAGATGCTTACTGTCCTGTTGATAAGAGATCCTATGTTGTGCTGAATACTGCATCACTCTTCAGCAGACCTCCAGTCGGCCGGTCCTGATTGGAATCATACGGAAATGCAAATGGCTTCAGCCCATTCCCCTTCCTCTTGTGTGTTCATGATCACATGCCTTAGATACACTAACTCAAGTCAGCCTGAGCTCTCACTAACAATTGGGGTTGAAGTAGTTTTCACAAACGAGAAGCCATTCTGAATATAAGGGTTTAAGAGCAGGCAGCTTTTATTTTGGCGAGCCAATAAAGAACGAATTAACAATACACACCTAAACAGCATCTCTGAGGCGCTGGGGAAGCAATTGATGATAGAAGAGAGGAAGAGAGCGTTCATGTACTGTATTGGCTCTGCCTCAGTGTGTAAGTGTGTGTGTGTGTGTGTGTGTGTGTGTGTGTGTGTGTGTGTGTGTGTGTGCAGCATGAGTCACCCTGCCCGCCTGTGATTGGGTGGTAGTTTATGGGGGAGGGGAGGGGGGAAGAGAGCCTGAGGGGCCGTCTGTCAATCTCTCCTCCGCTCTCCATTCACACGTTCATCTGCATACGCAGTCAGAGAGAGAGAGAGAGAGAGAGAGATTCTCATTCAGAAAAAAGAGAGAGAGAAAGTTCATTCATGAATTGTGCTCAGCCTCAGAAAGAAAGCGAGAGGGGAGGAAAGTTAGCGGGGGGAAGTGAAGGAGAGCTAGAAACCTGCCGATGGACAGACAGAGAGATTGAGAAAGTGTCAGTAGGATGGGACTTTACCCAGCAGTGACCAGCCTGGAGCAGATTGGACTTTAGACGACGCAGGACATCACTAGTCCCACGCAAGGTGAGTTGGATTATCATCAACTATGTTTTACCATCTAAAAAAAAAATGTGTTCAGGACACAAAACGCCTGATGCTAAAATGAAGATCATGTCCCAGAGAGAGATCAGATGATCAGTTATTGGACAAGAAATAGGAACTTTCTTTTTTTTGCGTTGCCTTGCTGCATTTTCTGCTGTCTCTGCAGTTTAGACACCAAAGTCCTCAGATCAAATAATACCGCTTCATCAAGACTGCATCCTGATGTGTAACTGTAATGATTGTTCCAGGTAGGTTCTCCAATATCACCAGTCTCTGTCCCAGTGCTCTCCTTTCCCAGGTCTCTGACTATGAGAGAGCAGACCCTACCCAGATTCAAAGCACAGACCGGACTCTTCCCAGGTAGCTCCCTCTGCTAACCCAACAGCGATTACAAATAGAAAACCGCCGCACATGCATGTCTGGCTATAACACTCATTTTTCAACAGGCATGCTGCAGCG
Organism: Hoplostethus atlanticus; assembly: GCA_034670405.1. Taxonomy (NCBI): domain Eukaryota; kingdom Metazoa; phylum Chordata; class Actinopteri; order Trachichthyiformes; family Trachichthyidae; genus Hoplostethus; species Hoplostethus atlanticus. The sequence goes on from JAXDDX010000009.1 coordinate 4,058,273, forward strand.
CACCAAGTACAGCCGTCTGCGCAACGATTCGCTGACCTCCCTGGAGGATCGGCCTCAAGGAACGTCGCCTCTGGTGCGCGACCTTTGCTTGAACTCTGACCTCGCCCAGCTGGATCCCCAGACCCCCCCGGACCAAGGGTCGTCCACCCTGAAAGGCTTCATCCCGCGCATGGCCAGCATCCGGCTACACAGCCCCGTTTCCCTGCTGGGCCTGAGGGGACAGGCGAACAGACTCGGGGACAGAACGGAGTGGGGCCCGGGACCTCACCAGAGACTTTGCAGCCAAACGTCCTTTCCTGTACCGCTGAGCTCCTGCCACGGCCAAACCCACTCGGCGCTGCACCGCACCAAGAGACCCATCACCCTGCATCGGGTGACCGGTCTCCCCTGGACCCTCGGGTGTCCTCTGTGCTCGCACCGAGGCGGTCTGTCCTGTTTGAAGACTTCCCCCCCTGCAGCGGACGACGGCGCTGTGGTCGGGCCGCAGGGCAGAGCGGTTCACCATCATGTCAAGGCACGTGTCGCTCACCACATGCATGCACACTGACCGGTTTGTGTAGCAGGCTGCGAGTAGACGTGTGTGAGGGGAAAGTTTTAACAGCAATTTATCGATGTGTTTAGTGCTAAAATGCAGAGGGGGGGTCTCGGTGCTTCTTCACTTTAATACCTTGTGTGCAGAGCGCTATGTAAGAGAGTGCTGCTACGTTGTTGTTCAGGGTCCCAACAGAGAGAGAGAGAGAGAGAGAGAGAGAGAGAGAGAGAGAGAGCTGAGTCGACACAGTTAAAAGCCTACAAGTACAAACACATACACACACACACACACACACACACACACACACACGGACAAACAGACTCACACTCTCCTGTACCAACACCATTGCACTCACACTCGTATATTCAACCCCTCCCTCTCGGACGGAGCTTCCTGTGTAGGCAGTAGTGACTCATCCTGGCTCTGTGCTCCTCTCTAGATCTGCTCTGGTCGCGCGCGCTTGTGTGTGTGTGTGTGTGTGTGTGTGCGTGTGCGCGCATGTGTCTGTGTGTGTGTGTGTGTGTGCACGTATCCGGTATCAGTAGAGCCCATGCTGTCCTAGAACCGGAGGTGTGTCCGCATGGGTGATTAGGAGCAGGGCCTGTGAGCTGACCGCTGATGGAAATGAGAACGGATTGACTTACTGTCCTGTATAAACAAGCACACACACACACACACACACACACACATATATATACACACATGTATTGATTTGAGTATTGTCTCCATCAGCAGACTCACTCATCCTGCTTCCAGCCTATAGGTGCTGCTCTGATGAAGCTCGTGGCCAATAGGAGCGGGGCTGCAAAGAGTGTATCCTAGCACACGGCATAAACGAGGGGGGCGTCTGCAAACAGAGCCTGATGGCGCTAACTCCCCCCTTCCACATGTATACATTCAGACACATCTCGATAGTGTATATTGTGCTCAAAGTGGGTTGTTTTGTTTGTGACTCGCTGGGTGACTTGTGTTGTGTTGTCTCCTTAGTACATGGGTAGTGTGGAGGTGACCCAGTCCATGAGAGCCCTGGACTTTGAAACGAGAATGCAGGTCACACGGTAAGAGGATCCCCCTCACATTTCCCATCACTTTCATAAGAATAAACATCTAACTGCTGACAACAACAGGAAACTGCGCGTGAGCGATACTGAAGAAAAAGGAAAGAAAACGCCACGAGACTGGCTGATTGGCGAAAATGTTTCAAAGGGGAAATCAAGTTAAAAGTGTAACATTTCATAAAGTGGGGGCTTCCGCCTCATGTTTTGATATTGACATCCTAGCGCTGGATGCCAAAAGCCAGAGGTACACAGTGACCTCTGTTCACAGCAACTGCTGAATAATGGGGCAGAAAATCCAATTAGATGAATTTCCTCCTAATGATCTCTAGTAGTCTTATGAAGAGAGAGAGAGAGAGAGAGAGAGAGACCTGACTCCTCACATATAATTTGTTTTCAAGGAGGAGAAAAATACTCGCTTCCTGGATAGTGAGATAATGCTACTTTTGTCTGACCGTCAGACCTCTCTGACCTGAGTATCGGCGCTCTGAGCTCTCAGCCCCGTCAGCCTCGGTTGGAAAGGACGGCCACACACCAGGGCTGCTAGTTCTGTGATCGCTGAGAGATTCTATTGACATTTTTATTGACATTTTTGTTTCGTTTCAGTTATCATACATTTACAAAGGTATCTCTGTGTGTGTGTGTGTGTGTGTGTGTGTGTGCATCCACGCTTGCATGTGTACGCCTGCATGTTACCCAGAAAGGCAATCAGCAGACTGTGTGAGAGGACATCAGGACCCAAGATAGCAGTAAAAAATAAAAAGGTAAGACATCCACACACACACACACACACACATACACACACACACACACATAATCAACACACACATAACTAAAATGACAGTGATTTTCTCATTACCAGCCTCTGTACAAGGGACCGTCTGCTGTTCTGGGTCAAAGTAACCTGCAGTTTTCCGGCAGCAGCATCATCCTGACTGTCTCTACTGACAGTGTGACTCTGACCACAGCCTCCTCCTTGCAGGTGACATGCTCAGCTCTGTCGTTACTCTCTCACACGCCCGGATTATCGAGGTACTGAGGTGAAAGCATCACTCTTTCTCATCAGTCTTTCTCTCTCGTTTCTCTCTCTCTCTCTCTCTCTCTCTCACTCTCTTTTTAGACTATCGCCCACCACCCCATGCAGTCCATATCATTCGCCTCAGGAGGAGACCCAGTATGTTCACTTCCTGACACACACACACACACACACACACACACACACATACACACACAGTGTAATTTGATTTAGGTTGATTACCACATGGTTGGCTGCCATTACTGGGGGATTGAGTTATTTCCCATTACCCCGTGGAGCCCACCCTCCACCACAACTCTTTCTCCTTCTTTACTTTGAATTAGTGATGCATGGGTCGGCTCTGTCGTCCGCCACAGCCAACGGCATTTCCTCTCCAACTGCAACTGCAATGACTTTAGGGGGGGAGATGAACCCGTAAAAAGGCACAAAAGAAAGAAGGAAATATTATTTGCTTTCCCAAACTATCACCAATTGTTTCCTGGACAGGTTTCCGGCGTTCTCACAAAGGCCTCATAATGGATTGCTGTAAGGAAAAGTGACTTTTCACAACCATCAAAGACTGTATATGCTTTCATTGTCTTTTAAACATCACCAATACCGTTCCAAACAAATGACTCTTATTTCTTTACCTTCGTTTTTTTTCCCCATTCCCACAGTATTTCCATCTAGCTGAATTTAGGCCGATTAACCCTGCGGTTGATTTTGCTATAACCTATCTGTAATGGGTAGAAGAGCGATCACTGCAGACAATCAATGCTATTCTGCAAATGCCAGTGCAAACGTCTGGACATGGCGGCTATCAGCTAGCATGCAGGTTAAGCACTGTTAAATAAACTAACAAAAATATATGTATGTCTTGGGGGGGGGGGGGGGAGTCCATGAACTCACCATAGCTGCAAAAATGAAAGAGGGATACATGCTACAAGATTTTACTCATAGTGGCTGGGATAGGATCTACAGGATGTGAGTCAACCCATGCATCAGTCAGGCAGTTTCTTCTCCATAAAAGCAAATGACCACATAGGGACACACACACACACACACACACACACACACGCACGCACACACACACACACACCTAAATCACGCTTTTGTTCTCTTCTCTGAATCTGTTTGTAGGACATGGCAGATTACATTGCTTATGTCGCCAAAGACCCTGTCAATCAGAGAGGTAGGGGATCGTTTTGTTCCTCTCTAGTTGTTCTGTCATGTAACACAATTCAATCTCTAATAAGTTTGTCATTATCAAATATGTCAACTTATTACAGAGGGTAGTTGATCATCCATTGGACTTGGCTGGCTTCACTGTTGTAGACGGTTTACTGTTAGGATGTGCAAAAACAGTTTCCCTCTGTCCTCTAGCATGTCACATCCTGGAGTGTCCCCAGGGTCGGGCTGGTGAGGTCATCAACAGCATCGGTCAGGCCTTCGAGACTCGCTTCCGCCAACTTCTCAGTCACGCCCCTCCTGTCCTGCCCGCCATTCCCAGGTCAGGGTTACCTCGTAGGTGTAGGTTTGTCCCTCCTGGTTATTTCTGCCTCAAAAGTAAACGCTGTCTATTACTCCTTCTGCATTTCTAGAAGTTGTTGAGCTGTAGGGGAAGCACATTTTGTGGTTGACCTTTGACCTTTGCAAAAGTGCAGCCCCATCACTTAGCTGTTTGAAACTCCTTTGAATGCATGCCTTCCACAACAAACTACACTTCCATGTTTCATATTTTGATTATTTCATATCAGGGGTTCAGTTTACCAACGTCTTACTGTACATTGACCAATGTCTGCATACTTTTTTCATGTCAATTGATGTCTTTTGATTCAATCTCGCTGATGAAGTGAGGGACAATGGAGCCACTACAATGCCTTTAGTATGTCAGTGTGATTTGCTGCCCAGTGTTTGATCCTGAGTCCCTCCCAAAGCTCAAATGAAACCTACACCCTTAAGTTACCTGATGTTTTTTTGTTGATGTGCATATGTGTAAGTGTGTGTGTGTGTGTGTGTCTGTTTGTCTACGTGTGTCTATGCGTGTGTACTGCACTGCACATATGCGTGTATATGATGCAGTCAGGAAGGCAGTAAGGTGAATGTCTAGTCATGTGTGCAGGTCTGCAGTGAGAATCAGCAACTGGAGCCCCGAAGAGACCGTAAAGGACCATAAAGAGGAGGAGGAGGAGGACGGTGAGCGCCACGACTACTACAATGAGATCCCGGGGAAGACGCCGCCCCCTGGTGGAATAGAGGACATGCGGATCGCCAGGGGAGCCAATGAACAGGATGCTGGGATACAGAGGGTATGAGTGCTGTCCTGGTTCATATCTGACGGCCGGATGATGTTTAATACCAGTTTAATAAATTAATACTCATGTTCATTGGCGCACAGGCAGGCGCATATATATACACACACACACACACACACACACACACACGCGCGTGCACACAGCTCTGTCTTGTGTGTATGACTCATCTGTTCTTGTTGCAGGTCTGTTCCTCTGAGCCTGTTTCACTGTATGAGAACTGCTCCATCACAGAGGAGACTCCAGCTCCACCTGCAGGTACAAATCATCAATGCACTGCCAATTTGAAATAAGTGTGTGTCTGTGTGTGTATGTGTGTGTGTGTGTGTGTGTGAGAGAGAGAGAGAGAGAGAGAGAGAGAGAGAGAGAGAGGGAAGAGTTGTTCTGACCATTAAATGCTCAGAAATCTCAGTTATGTGCAATGGTATAAAGATCAAGGCAAAAAGTACAGTGAATGACTTGGGCTGTGAATTAGACCAGCAAGTGTCTGTGGACAACATGGCAGTCAAGGTATTGGGCAAGGTCAATTCAAGAACAAAATATCTGGCTAGAATAGCTAAATACCTTGACATAGGAACCATGAGGACACTTGCAACAGCCTTAGTTCAGAGCCAGTATGATTATGCCTGTACCTCGTGGTATAGTGGCACGTCACAATCTCTCAAAGATAAACTACAAACATCCCAGAATAGATTGGTGAGAGTAGTACTGAAGCTACATCCTAGGACTCATTTGGAAGAAAGTCATTTTAAACTATTAAATTGGCTTAGAGTCCCAAAAAGAGTTGCGCAACTCAAAACCAGTCTTATTTCTAAAGTTGTGCATCACTCAGCCCCAAGCTATCTCTCTGGCTACGTCAGCTATATTAATGAGGGTCATGACTACAACACCCGTTCCAGTATTGCCAACCTCAAAACATTGTTACAAAACCAAGGCAGGTAAGAATACTTTTCAAAACACCGGTGCAGAAGAATGGAACAAGCTGCCAAATGAAATAAAAGGTATTCAGGTGGAGAGTAGGTTCAAGAAAAAGGTGAAACTTTGGCTTATAAGTCAAGTTTAATTCATATTTTGTTTAATTAATAAGCCATCAAGGGAAATAACTGCTGCTTTTATTTAGGTATTTATTAATGACGTGATTGATTGTTGTTGTATGTGATGTATTGATTATGTTTTAATGGAGTGCTGATAGGCATTTGGATCATGTGTGACTTTTTCTGCTCGCTGCTATATAGCCACCAGATAGAGGAGCACAATGGAAATAAGTTGTCGTTTTGCCAACGTTTTTGTGTTATCCTCTGCAATTTATGATGTGCATGGATGTGTTGGCGTGTTTAAGAGTATGTGAGTTTGTGTTGCGTGTATCTGTTGTTTTATTTTTTTATTTTTTTTAAATTGTCAAATAAAACTAACTAACTAACTAATCAGATCTCTCTGACATGAACATCAGCTCTCTGAGGACAACCATGTGTGTGTGGAGCTCCAGTATATGTGCCTATCTGTATGGTTATGTGCATGAGAGTGTGTGTGTGTGTGCCTTGTCCTTGGCGTCATTTTCTTCCTCTATCATATCTCTCTCTACACCAGAGACCGTGGGATCTCACATCAGTGTTGAACAGTACGCTGCCCAGGCTGACTCCCAGCCCCTCTCTGAGAGACTGATCCAGGACCTGATCAAGGAGGAAGGCTGGTTCCATGGCAGGTGGGTTAATCATGATCACCGTAACATTTGGATCAACCCTTTTCTGTCCATCAGCCTCAGGGTTTCCACTGGGTGACTCTCTTTCCCTTTCTCTGCCCCCACCCCACCACCACCCCTCCCCTTCCCCGATCATTTTTTCCCCCATCACAGGTTAGGAAGAGAGCAAGCGGAGTCACTTCTCTCCTGCAGTGGGGACTTCCTGGTCAGGGAGAGTAGCTCCGCCTCTGGCCAGTACGTACTCAGTGGCATGGAGGGAGCCACCGTGAGGCACCTGCTGCTGGTCGATCCACACGGACAGGTATATGTGTTCTGGTACTCATGCATGAGCAGCAGACGGCATTACCGTCCGCACAGCTACATGTTGATGCACGTGTTTGTGCGTTTGTGTGTTTGCTTGTCAGGTGCGGACCCGTGATCAGGTGTTCCTGAGTGTCGGTCACCTGGTGCGTTTCCACATGGAGAGCCAGATGCCCATCGTTTCTGGGAGCAGTGAGCTGTGTCTGAAACAGCCCATCCTGCAGAGACACTGACACACACACACACACACACACACACACACACACACACACACACACACACACACAGACTAACACCACACATACGTACAGCCTGTAGGCTTCCATTAGCCTCCAGCTGTGGCCCTCAACATTTTTAGTGGTGAGGCACAATTTACTCACAAAATTCCAAACCATGCAAAATTATTGACAGGTTGAAAATATTACAGAGAGTCGGCCACCAAACCCAATGACGATATTTTATTATTTTCACAATAAAGTGCATTGAAATACATTGAAATCAAATCACGCTTAAGCTTAATCCACAGTGCACCGCCCCCCTGGCCTGCAGAACGTCCTCTCTCTCAGGCAGTATTGGCTGGTGTGGCACAAAGTCTAAGCACAATTACTGATATGAGGAGTGAATCATGGAGGCAAAGCACTTTGTGTTGAAAAGTGGTGGGGGCATGAGAGTCGACAATACGAAAATACTCAGCATAAAACAACGGCGACCGCACAAGCAACAGTCATCCATATGCATCACATCCACAGCTGCAGCACCAAGTCAATCCAACAGGGCCAATATCACAATATCTACTGTAGAAAGCACCAGTGCATGTCAGTCAGCCGAGCGATAACAATATCCAATATCACTGCCCTAAAATATGACAAATAGAAACAACTGAAGGAATAACGTTAACAACGTTAGCTAAAGATAATAAATCAACCTTACCTTTAGATGTGAAGTTAAACTGCCTCGTTGTTTCAATACTTTCTAACGGTAGAGAAACAGAGTCAGTTCAACCAATCATGACTCATTCTGAATTAAATTGAGCAGGGATTAGATTATTTCTGTTTATTTATCCATATTCATTTTAAAACAAACTCAAATCATTGATTTGATTTTTTTATTCATTCTTTTAAAATTCCACACAATTAATTCATACATTTCACACATTTAAACTCAAATACCACCCCTGTCAATCTCCACTCCATTTTTTAAACAAATTATGCTTTTAAAAAGTGGTGGGGACATGTCCCCAGTGTAAATGACACCTATGCATGGAGGTGATGACAGACTCCTTTTTTTTTTTTTTTGTCACATGCTGAATTCGTCGGCTCTTCATTCATATTGGATCGGCTATTCTTTTGCATCATAATTTACTATGCTTGATTATCCAGAATAACTTTTCATTTCTCTTATTATCTTAATGTCTCACCTAAATGCTTTTTCTAACCAGAACCTACCGATTGGAGTACAGTGTTTATTTATTCTCCCTTAGACGCTAGGCAGCTTGTTCTCTGATCTCAGATCTCAAATATGCAATGGCAATGTTTTGTTCCTAATAAAATATGATGAAATACATCTTCGGGGCTTCTTCATTTGAAAGGGTGACAGGACCTGCTGAGTTGGTAGACCACCCATTTCTTCAATTATAAACACACACAAATAAGTTTACTTCTTCCGACACATACACACAGGTATCACAAATGAATACATTATTAAATATATAGCGATATGAATACAGCACACCCCCCCCCCAATTTTTTTTTTTTTTTGTGCTCCAAGAATGAGTCATCATCATTGCAATATACATGCACAAATTGGAAAAAGTACTAAAAATGTACTTCCCTAACTTAAAGATACTAATTTATAGCATGTTATCATTATCTCACCAAGGCATTAAATATTGCACTAGGAAATACATTCTAAAAAGCCTAATAAATACTTGACTGTCAGCTACAACAGCAAAGGTCTGGTCAAGTAAAAGCAGGAATTCTCTCTATCTTGCTCTGGAAACACTACACAAGCCTTTCACACAATATTGCAGCAACTGTTTACACCCTGAACTCACATGAGCCTCTCATCCAAATAGCATCCAGATACTTGCATTTAGTTTCTACTATAAAAACGAGTCTCAATGAGTTCTGTAAGGCCCGTCCAGTTGCCACGACTGGCCAGTCAAAGGATTTACATTGCTCTGAAGATGTAAGAGGTGTATTCAATTCTAGTTATTTATGGCTACTATATCTCACAGTAAGTGCAAAACTATAATTCTTATGTGCTGCATAATCTCGCAGTCTCCAGGGAGGTTATTTCACCGCATGCACTTTTCTTCACGTCTTTGCCAATTTTCATTAGCTTGTCCACTATATTTCAAGCAAGCTACCAATTGCACATCAGACAGAATCATTATCTGCAGAGAGAATTTTTTTTTTTGTATAGTGTGTATAGTGTATATACTCTTAAGAAGCTGTTGTTTGTGGATTGTGAAACTGATATTTACACTCTGGTATCAATGTGGTCAAATGTGAAAGGACATTCAGAGCCAAGACAGCAGGGTAACACAACAGATTTTGTCATTGTCAAACTTTATACAAGGGCCCGTCTGCTGTTCTAGGTCAAAGCAACCTGCAGTTTTGTGGGATCAGTATCGTCCTCGCTGTCTCTACTGACAGTGTGACTCTGATCACAGCCTCCTCTTTGCAGGTGAGATGGTCAGCTCTCCCATGATAGCAATAACGGCTCCTAGAACATGACAACCGCCAGGGCAGGGTGGCGTGTCTCTCCTTGTTTGATTGCGGATTGATCGCAACACGACTCATCGAGACTTGGACTTCACCGAGGGAAATGAGTGTTTGTACTCAGTGCCTGAAAAGTGGTTCGAAAAGGAATATCTGCACACTGGATTAGAAAGTATTTGATGCAATGTTTTGACAAAACCTTTTTGTCTGAAACGTTGCATCAAATGAAGTCTTTACCCAGCACCTGGCCTAACTATAGGTTGGATGTGCACACCTCTACTACCCCTTTTTGTACTCAACGCCTGGACACACAAGATTATGGTTTTTAAAAGTTTTCAGCTATGAATCTTGAGTGCTGTAATTGCAAACCGCTCACATATTCTTGAAGGAATTGTATAACAGTGTTTTAAAAAAAAAATCATTTAACCTTTATCCATTAAGGTTAGTCCTTTTAAAATCAGGATTCTCTTTTGCAAAAGAGATTATACAGTAAACTCTCCACCTCCAGAAAATCTGTATGATCATTTTATAGAAATAGGCCTGTGAGAGCCTGTGAAACATCTTAAGGCCAACCAACCCAGGCATTACAATAAATGGGTACTAATCTTCACAACATCCTGTACTTATGACTGCCAATGAAGTTGCATCAATTTGTAATTATGATTTGCTACTTCTTTTATTTCCCACGCTGGTACTTTGAGTGTCTTTCTAATAGTAATATTGATATCAGCTGATTACACTTATTTCATAGATAGATAGATAGATAGATAGAGAGATAGAGAGATAGATAGATAGATAGATAGATAGATAGATAGATAGATAGATAGATACTTTTGCTACTTGACCTGAGTGCAGCCTTCGACACAATTGATCATACGATACTCTTGAACCGTCTTGAACATTATATTGGTATCCAGGGATCAGCCCTTTCTTGGTTTAGGTCTTATCTACTTGATAGATCACATCGCGTCTTTTACAACAACATGACCTCAGAGTGTTGCAATATGGACTTTGGTGTCCCACAAGGCTCTGTCCTAGGACCACTGCTATTCTCTATCTATATGCTACCACTTGGTGGCATCATTCGCAAATTTGGCATTAACTTCCATTGCTACGCCGATGACACCCAAATCTACATACCAGTCAAACCAACCGATGGTACCCAATTCCAAAAACTAGAGGCCTGCCTATCAGAGGTCAAATATTGGATGTCCCTAAACTTCCTACTTCTTAATGGCAGCAAAACTGAGATGCTGATTGTGGGACCAGCTAGACATAGACACTTATTTGAGAATACTACTCTCAACTTTGATAGTTGTGTAATCTCCCAGAGCCCATACGTTAAAAACCTTGGGGTAAAATTCGACCCTACCCTCTCATTCGAGTTGCACATTAAGGAGATCACTAAAACAGCGTTTTATCATTTTCGCAATATTGCCAAAATTCGACCCATGCTAACAGAGGCAGACGCAGAAATTTTAGTACATGCCTTTGTATCATCCAGAATCGATTACTGCAATGTCCCTTTTTCGGGTTTACCTACTGGGCGCACTAAAAAACTACAACTGGTCCAGAATGCTGCTGCCAGAATCCTGACCAAAACTAGGAAATTCGACCATATAACTCCCATCCTGTCCTCATTACACTGGCTACCAATTCAGGCCAGGTGTGACTTTAAGGTGCTTTTACTTACATATTAATCATTACATGGGATGGCACCGTCCTATTTATCCAATTTATCCAACCATATAAACCGCCACGCGCCCTCAGATCTCAGGACGCTGGCTACCTGTCTATCCCAGCAGTCAAAAAGAAAACTGCAGGTAACAGAGCCTTTTCTTACCGGGCTCCCTATCTATGGAACAGTCTGCCTGCCTCAATCAGAGAGGCAGGCTCTATCGAAGTCTTTAAGTCAAGGCTAAAAACCCATTTATTCTCTCTGTCATTTGACCAGCCTTGAGGGAGTGGCTCAGTCTCTTCTCAGAGTAAGGCTAGACCAGTTAGCTCATCCTAGCTCAGGGTCCTGCCGATGGATACTAGCATCCTGCCTACATGTCCTATTCTCCTGGTCTAGCTGCTCCTGTCCACTGACGCTGGTCATGTTTGTCTGTGTGAGTGAGAGTGTGTGTATGGGTGTGTGTGGGTGAGTCTCCTATCTGTTCCAGGCTGCAGCTCAGCAGAGTTGGCGTCTGGTTGGTCCCGCCTCCTAGGACGATGCTGACTGAGCGGACGTTGCGTTCTCCTATCTGGGCAGTGTTGGCGCCTGCATGGTCCCCTAGTCCTATGATGACGCTGACTGAGTTGCCGTTGCTGTGATGCCGCCCCATCAGATCTGGATGTCCCACCAAAATAAACTTTCATATATTGTGTATACGCTGCTTGCCCAAACTCGGCATCTATTGCACGCCCAACCGTCCTGGTAGGGGGATCCCTCTCTGAGTAGCCCCTCCCAAGGTTTCTCCCAATTTTCCCAATAAGGTTTTATGGGAGTTTTTCCTTGTCCTCTGTGAGGGTCTAAAGCTGGGGGATGTCGTGTACTAATCATTTATTATTTTCACATGTTGGGCACTGTGAAGCCCTTAGAGACTGTAACGGTGATTAAGGGCTATACAAATAAATGTGATTTGATTTGATTTGATTTGACAGATAGATAGATCATTGTTTTCCAATTGTACACAAAATCATTCTGAAACTGATGTCTTTTCTTACAGTTCAGATTTGTTTGAGCCACAAGATGGTGCTCTCATTCTTCACAAGGGCTCTTCCCCCTGCAGCGTACACATCTGGTCGAACACAATGAAACGATTGCTGTCTGCCAAGACTGTAAAAATTCTGGATTCATGTTTGTGTTTGCTACATGATGTGATATCTTGAAATTCATATTTAACATAATATGACAAGGTGGCCACAATGCTCAGAGCACAGATCCATACTTCAAGGACAGCCTGCAGTTCCTTGGTTGTTTTTGCACCCTTAAAAACAGCCGCTTGTTTGGAGGAACAGTGAAAATGACTGGTAGTAAACAGTCAATATTAAAGCGACCCTTCCCTCCCGGCTTTCAGCAGCCTGTCACTTGGAGATTCTGGTGAAGTAAGAGATGACTGTGTGCTGAAAGTATGCTGTTGACTGTGTTCGGGCTGTGGCCCTAGTCTTCCTCTGAGAAAGGCTTGGAGGGTCTCGCTCACATTAATCACCCTCAGCACAGTACAGCCTGTCAGATTGGGTTCAGGGAACCATTGGCAGATGATGGGGAGAGAGGGAGCTATGCTAAGGAACTACACAAGAAGGATAAACACTGATAGGGTATCTACAGTAAAACCTTTTTGTTAGATAATCCTGTCAGATCTAATATCTGAAACTCACCTCTTCCGATTCCCACAATTCCCAGCTTTTTGGATGTTACACTGCAAGTGTTTCTCTAGTGTCCTGATTTGCTATAATAAACAGGCAATGAACATGCTTGAAATATTGTCAATCTTAAATATGATGTCATCGGCATCTTATCTGATTCAGTCCTTGACCCTACAGACAGAACAGACATGTGATGTCTAGGAAGAGTTTCTCGAAAGAGTTTCCTCAAGAAGCATGTATAACGATCCTCTGTCAATATGAACGCTATGAGTGAGTGGTGAAAATGAGTGATTTTTCAACCTGGTGCAGTTATTTTTCTTGCTTCCCTTCCCTCCCTCTGGATATTCTCTGAGTCACACGGACCTCGCCCAAAACGACTCACTAAGAACAACAATGACCTAGTGTGTGATGCCATTCTCTCAGGCGTGAGGCCTGCTGATGGTCATGTGCTGTCAAACCTGTGAGGTCACTATTTGACCTCTGACCCCTCTCACTCAGCTGGCAACCTGGTAGGCGTTACTGTATAGATAGTGTTGGGAGGATTATGGAAATGTAATTGTGGCTGATTATTGACCACTTGTCTGTATTGACTGGTTCCTGACTGAAAATGGGAAATAATCAATTGTTGACTGCTGGTTAGATTACTTTCAGTTGGACTATGATGTTGCCGTGTCTATAAGCCTCAATATTTACACTTTGAAATATTCTGCCTATTATCCTGAAACTAATATTCAGCTGTAAATAAACAAAATACTTTCAGCATGCTAGAACTAGGAAAAAAACAAAATCTTTTTGGTTTAATATGAATGCAAGCAGCTCCAAGAAATAGTAATAAGTAATTCACCTGAGCTAAAAGAAATCACTGTCATTATTACTATACTAACCTTGGTGCTTAACCGTGTTTCACACCCACTAAAATGTCCAATACAGTACATACTCACTGCCAAAAATTTGACTTGATGCTATAGCAAGGAGATTAAGAAAGGCTAGCCAGATGCATTGACTGTTGACACTATGATATGCCATTTTCATATTTTTAACTTAACAAAATTATGTGAATACAATACTAAAAAACATCCAAGGCCTATTACACTTCATTTTTGTAATATGATGACGTAAACCAAGGCTGATGCTTACTTTTTAGCTAAAGGATCAAAGCAAGATCTTTGCTTTGATCATATTCTGTAAACAAATCTTAATCGTCATAATGATTGATAATTTATAATTGATTGTCTCATAAATCTGATTGTGTCAGCTTGACCTAGTTAGGCCTGTAGAGCCCTTTGAGGCCTGTTTGTGATAAAGGGCTATATAAATAAATGTGACTTGACTTGACTTAACTTCTGAAAAATAAAAAAGGTCATTGATGAAATCCATCATTGCCAAAAGTCTGATTGTGAATATATTCCTACGCAGATGTTTTCCCTTCCAGCTAACAATAAACCTCCTCAGACAGTGAGAAGGGTTTTTTTAGTGTTCAGGGCAAACATCCTTTTGGTCGCAAGGGTAATTATTGGAGGATCTGAGAGAAATTAAATGTCTGCAGCTGAAGCTACACACTTTACCTTAATCTCTGCAGCCATGTGTTGTGCGTGCACGTGTTAGTGCATGTGTGTGTGTGTGTGTGTGTGTGTGTCTTCCTTGAACCCAGCCTGTGCCACTCTCTGATACAGGATGTGTGGAAATATTCTTCACTAGGACCGTCACTCTGTAGTTCAGACACAGAGGATGAAACGAAAAGCATGGACTTCTTTGAATTCCTTTACAGAATAAACTTGAGCGCAGATGAGCCTGAGGGCATTAAATACACACACACACACACACACGCACACACACACACATACACGTGACAAAGCGTTCCCAGACCCTGAAGCGCCTGAAAGGAACAATTAAAGTCATAAAAAGCGCCCGGAGTACAAGAGCGTGAAATTGTTTCTCATTTCAATGTTATCAGAGTCACACAGAGTTCAGATCTGGGAGGAAACAAAACAAGCCTTTGCCACTGGGCCATGTTGCAGCAGTTACCGGCATGCCAAAATCTACATGTATGTTCCTCCAGAGGCAGAGGCGGGAGGAGGTGGGAGAAAGTCACGTGAGGTTCACAAATAAATGCACACGAACAAAGAGATGAACTGGGTTTGTTCCTGGTTCTGTTTCCTGTTTCCACAAGTCAGGAACCAGTGAGGGCATGCTTCGAGAGGAGCAAGCCAAGAGTTTCTGTTAACTGAGTAGACAGTAGGTTACTGTTGGCCAGAGTCAGTGCAGATCAGTGTGCTTGTAGCCCCCACAGGGCTTACTGTATTCCTCAGCAGCACTATACTTAAGCGTTTGTCTCCCTCTGGTTCCCAGCCCCAGTCATCTATCCTGGCTTACCATGACTTGCCCCCCGCCCCCCCCCCCAACCCACACAAACACACACAAACACACAGCCCACCCCCAGAAGCAAAACAAACATGTACACACCCACACACAGAGGAAGTAGTGATAACTGACAATAATAACAACAACAATAATAATGATGATAATAATAATGAACTTTATTATGTTCAAAACAAAGCAGCAGAGAGCAAAACCATAAAAACATTATTATAAAAACAATAAAAACAGTAGTAATAAGTAGTAACAGTAGTGATGATCTCAGGCAGCTTGTTCCACGAACCTGAGAAGGACCCGATCGCCCTTCGTTTTTCAACCTCGATTTCTATCTATTCCTATATCAACGAGGACCCATGAGTTAATGGATGACATGGGCTGATGGAGCGTAGTGTGTGAAAATATTGCAGCCTAGTCTGTCAAAAGTTCAACTAGTTTCAACTTTTTTGACAGAGGTAAACGTCAAGTCAAGTTTATTTGTATAGCCCTTCATCACGGTCACAGTCTCCTACGGGGATTCACAACGCCCACGTCATCCGCTAATGGGCTTCATCAGCCAATGAGACTGCTTCAAAAGGTTTGGAGACACGCCCACAGCAACTCAACCCTAAGTGGTTTCGATGCGTACTCGCCAAATGTCCCATGGGAACGCAGAGTAAAAAGTGCCCTGCCCGAGGATGTCAGGCTGTCATTTGACTCAGTAGGGGATTCAAAGGTCAGAGATGAAGCTAGGTGCTAATCCAACACGAGCCTTGAAGGTGATCGATAAAATCTTAAAATGAATTGTAAAATGTACAGGCTACCAAGGGTCATGAGGCTAAAATAATGAGGCTAATATGGTCACAGCCTTGCTGCTGTGTTCTGTACTAACTGCAGACGGGAGAGTTACAACATCTAAACGAGATGAAACCAAAACGTGGATCAGCAAAGGATTAAAAAAAAAAAAAAAAGATCTTATTTTGGAGATGGTTTTCAACTGCAGGGAAAAGGACTGTGCAGCTTTCTTAACTTGCTCCTCAAAACAGAGGTCTGGCTCAAATATCACTCCCAGATTTCTAGCAGCAGGCTTAACTTTACATAAAATACTGTGTCCTGAAGTACAACATGCCCTGGAGTTCGTTTACCTCTTCCCAACCTCCATCTTTTCCACTCCGTCTTTATCACTGCCCCCTTGGAAACTAGGTCAATTTCAGTTCTTACTCTAGCTGCTGTTTAAAGTATGTGACTTTAATGTGTGTGTGTGTGTGTGTGTGTGTGTGTGTGTGTGTGTGTTCATGTTCAGTTACCTGACCATGCTTATCTGCCACTTGGCTTAACAACTTCCTTGAAAATGTTTGTGTTTTCATGGACCAATGTATTGGTGTGTGTGTGTGTGTGTGTGTGTGTGTGTGTGTGTGTGTGTGTGTGTGTGTGTGTGTGTGTGTGTGTGTGTGTGTGTGTGTGTGTGACGGTGATGATGAGGGGGTGGGGGATTCCAGGATTCTTGCGCGAGGCAGACAGATGTGGGAGACTCGAATCAAAACCTTTCTGTTGGCCAACATCAAAAGGCGACTATTCCTCCAATGTTGTTCTCTTTTGCTCTCCATTCCTCTGCTGTTCCCTCATGCTTTGGCCCGGCGACTCACGCTGCTCCCTTTGGATTTCTAGCAAAGGCTGAGATCAAAACCTGGATTCCAACAAAACACCGGGAAGGATGAGTCAGTGAATCACTGCCGTGGTGGACGTTCCCTCTGTTCTTGCGCTCTCCCTTTCATCATCCCTACCTATTCATCTATCTTTGTTGACAACCCCTCTCTCCGTCAAACCCTCCTCATCCTCATCAGCCTCTTCTTCTACTCTCTCCTCATTCTTCCTTCCCCTGTAGTTACAAGGGTTTAGAGACTGTGTGTTTATGCAGCTCCAATGGATAGCATAACATGAGTAACGTACTCCATCCTCGAGGAGTGTGTCCATCTGTATATTTCTCTATGCGTCTATGTGAGTGTGTTTATGGGCTTCTACATCTGCGCTGAGTGTCTCTTACAGATGGCGGTGGTGAACCCCTGGCGGGAAAAACTCAACCGGGAATGTTTTCCATCCCTAAGATGGTCAGATTTGTGTGGGGTGGGGGCACCAACTCTGCGTAAATCACATGTTGAGGGTAGATAAGTGGGTGGATAAACTGGATGAACGACTCTGGCCCAAAATAGTGTATTAGTATATAAGTGTGTGTATCAGTGTGTGTGTTATGGGTTATATCTGTACATGCATGCTCTCCTTGGGTGCTCAAACGTAGTATGTGTAAGCCAGTCACCATTATACACATTCAAGTGTGTTTATTGCTCCATTGGTCGCAGGCTCACACTGATGATGACAGTGAGGGGATGGATGTGCATCCGGAGTCGGAGAGCCGGCGTGGGCAGATGGGTTGGTAGCTGCAGAAAGAAGGCTTTTCTGGCTTCGTGGGGGGGGGGGGCGTACTGACATGTGTCATGTCCTGTTTCCTTCGCCAGGGACGAGGCCAGAGGGCCCGAGCGTGGCTGAAAAAGATCCAGGGTGAGAACGCTGCTCATTAAACTCTGTTCCCCGGGACACTCAGAGAGATGACTCATATTGTCCACCACCGAGGTTCTCTCTCCTCTCCGTCGCTGTTGTTGTTGTAGTATCCGGGCTGCGCGCTGAGAACTTCGCCGATCGCAGCGCGGCGGCGTGATACAAAACATTCTACGTCGTTCTTTTTGGGGGGAAATCTTTTTTTTTTTTGAAGGGAAATGAGTTCATGCAGTGCTTATGAACACATGCAGGAAATGATCCTTTGCAGGCGAAGAGAGATTCCTCAAAGTTACATTGTGGTTATGTTTGATTTTTGTGCTCGAGTTCTGCACCGTATATGTGTGTGGTGTGTGTTACTGAAGGAGACCATATGTGATAATAGACGGCCAAGCCCAAACAGATGACAGAATTCCATTATTGCATTATTCTCAAAAATGATGGCAGCCAAACAATCCCTCAACAATTCACAAGCAGCCCTATTACACACATACAAACACACAAACAGAGAGAGAGAAAGAGTGAGAGAGTGATAGAGAGAGAAAGAGAGAGCGAGAGAGAGACTCATTTCTGCTTCGGCTCATTTTCTTGAAATATTTCACATGAATATTGGCAGCAGTTGTGCTGCAGAAGACAAAAGGAAATGAACCATGGCTGGTGGAGCCAAAGACAACACACAGTGTGAGAAAGTCTCGCTACAGTTACTGCTCTCAGCACAGCCAGAGACAATCTCAATCTAACCTATTAAAAACTGTCTTGGGGATATATGGAACACATAGGCAAGGAAATGTATTGGTGATATACTGTATTGGTACTTGTGACATAGTTGGAGAGAAGAGACACACATTAAAGCACTAACATAATAAAATATTGGATGTCGTTGTGTCTTGGTGAAAAGAAAATAACTTGTGAAGCATGTGAAGTTCTGCAGACCTCGGTCTGTGGGTATGCACACACAGCTGATACGTGTTTTATTATTTAGCGAAACTTCTATTTCAATCTCGCTATCTTCGGCTTTTGAGCTCAGCCATTTCAGGACAGGAGGAGTAAACATTCCCCAAAATGAAACCCACGCTCAGTTACTTACAGAAGGGAGATTAAATGAGGGAAGGATGGGTTGAGACACAGGGGTGGGGGGAAAGGAGGGTAAAGGGTGCTGTCTTACTAGACATGACAGCTCCTCTGTGTCGGGGAAGAGCAGAGGGCAACCCTGTACTGCTTGGCATCGGGCATTTTTCTTCTCCCACACACTGCATCCTGTTGATGAGAACCATGACTTAGAGCTGAACTAGCAACGAGCCTGTAGCACAACACTCAGCACACGGCTCTGACATCATACTCTTACAATATGGGCTGCGTCTGTTTGTGTGTGTGTGTGTGTGTGTGTGTGTGTGCGCGTGTGTGCGTGCGTGCATGTGTGTTTGTTTTTAGTCGTCACATCTCTGCGTGTTTATACAAGATGTCCTTTTCATATCCATATGCATTGCAGTCATTTAGTCCAGATGGCTGTGTGTGTGTGCGCTAGCCGATAACGCAGCTCAGATCAGCACTGTGATCATGATTCAGGGCAGACACATCTACTGCACACACACACACACACACACACACACACACACCTATCCTTTTGCAACAGAAGGAACCATTGCAGTAGGAAAGATGTAGAAATCTCAGCCTCTTGATGCCCAGTGACAAGTGTTTCTGTGTGTGGACGCCAGAGAGCTGTCTCTGACTCCCATCACCCCTGCCAACCTCTAACACACCCCGAAACCACTTTGCACTCCAGAATCCAGATTTTCAACCCCCCCCCCCCCCCCCCCCTACCTCAGCCCCTCACACCCAGGTCACGCTTATGTTACAGAAGTTGATCTCAGCTCGGCTCTACTCTCACAGAGGGATCCAGGGATCCGAGTCGACCTGGGAGGGGCTCTCTTACTGTCAAAACAATCCACTCCAATCAACGGTGGCCACTTCTGCTCTCTTGCCTCTCCCACAGGCTCTCTCGTTCCCCTCGCCCCAAGACCTTTTCTCCTCTCCTCCAGACCTCTTTATCCTCTCCAAATATCATCCTCTCCTCTCATCCACATCCTCTCTCTCTCTTCACATACATTTGAGGCATTTAACCGATATTATTATCCAGAGTGCAACTGTAGAATAAGCTTAAATTCATCAAATCTACAAGCAACCATTACTATGAGGAGCAGGGATAACAATACTACAATATTCCTGTGACCATAAAATAACCATGCAAGAGAGCAGAGATCTAAAAGAAAAGCTAAGGAGAAAGAGAGGATTTTTGAGCGCAATCTGAATGAATATAAAACAGGTTAAGGATTCATTTGGGAGAAGCTGATATGTGGCACTTTGTGGAAAGTTGAGTTTTCAGTGTATAACAGAAGATGATGAGTGACTGCTGACTTCTCACTGGAGTGGGAAGGTCATTTCCACCAATGGGAAGAGGGAAGACCTGGTGGAGTGATGACCAGGAGAGCCAAGAGGCCGGTAGCAGCACATGGTCTGGTATGAAGGACTGGAATATAGAGAGCTAGGACCTTGAGGTATAGGGGTGTAGGGGTGTAGAGCTGAACCATGGCCTGAAGATATAAGGGTGTAGGTCTGGGCTGTGGTCTAGAGGTATAGGGGTGTAGGTCTGGGCCGTGGTCTAGAGGTATAGGGGTGTAGGTCTGGGCCATGGTCTAGAGGTATAGGGGTGTCTGGTCCATGGCCTGGAGGTATAGGGGTGTAGGTCTGGACCATGATCTAGAGGTATAGGGGTGTAGGTCTGGGCCATGGTCTAGAGGTATAGGGGTGTAGGTCTGGGCCGTGGTCTAGAAGTACAGGGATGTAGGTCTGGGCCATGGTCTAGAGGTATAGGGGTGTAGGTTTAGACAGTAGCCTGTAAGTATAGGGGTGTAGGGCTGGACCATGGCCTGGAGGTAAAGGGGTGTAGGTCTGGACCGTGGCCTGGAGATATAGGGGTGTCTGGTCCATGGCCTGGAGCTATAGGGGTGTAGGTCTGGACCGTGATCTAGAGGTATCGGGGTGTAGGTTTAGACCGTAGCCTGTAAGTATAGAGGTGTAGGGCTGGACCTTGGCCTGGAGGTAAAGGGGTGTAGGTTTAGACCGTAGCCTGTAAGTATAGAGGTGTAGGGCTGGACCTTGGCCTGGAGGTAAAGGGGTGTAGGTCTGGACCGTGGCCTGGAGGTATAGGGGTGTAGGGCTGGATCGTGGCCTGGAGGTAAAGGGGTGTAGGTCTGGACCGTGATCTAGAGGTATCGGGGTGTAGGTTTAGACCGTAGCCTGTAAGTATAGAGGTGTAGGGCTGGACCTTGGCCTGGAGGTATAGGGGTGTAGGGCTGGACCTTGGCCTGGAGGTAAAGGGGTGTAGGTCTGGACCGTGGCCTGGAGGTATAGGGTAGTAGGTCTGGACCGTGGCCTGGAGGTATAGGGATGTAGGTCTGGACCGTGGCCTGGAGGTATAGGGGTGTAGGTCTGGACCGTGGCCTGGAGGTATAGGGGTGTAGGGCTGGATCGTGGCCTGGAGGTAAAGGGGTGTAGGTCTGGACCGTGGCCTGGAGGTATAGGGATGTAGGTCTGGACCGTGGCCTGGAGGTATAGGGGTGTAGGGCTGGATCGTGGCCTGGAGGAATAGGGGTGTAGGGCTGGATCGTGGCCTGGAGGTAAAGGGGTGTAGGTCTGGACCGTGGCCTGGAGGTATAGGGGTGTAGGTCTGGATCGTGGCCTGGAGGTAAAGGGGTGTAGGTCTGGACCGTGGCCTGGAGGTATAGGGGTGTAGGTCTGGACCGTGGCCTGGAGGTAAAGGGGTGTAGATCTGGACCGTGGCCTGGAGGTATGGGGGTGTAGGGCTGGACCGTGGCCTGGAGGTAAAGGGGTGTAGATCTGGACCGTGGCCTGGAGGTATGGGGGTGTAGGGCTGGACCGTGGCCTGGAGGTATAGGGGTGTAGGGCTGGATCGTGGCCTGGAGGTATAGGGGTGTAGGGCTGGACCGTGGCCTGGAGGTAAAGGGGTGTAGGGCTGGACCGTGGCCTGGAGGTAAAGGGGTGTAGGTCTGGACCGTGGCCTGGAGGTATAGGGGTGTAGGGCTGGATCGTGGCCTGGAGGTAAAGGGCTGTAGGTCTGGACCGTGGCCTGGAGGTATAGGGGTGTAGGTCTGGACCGTGGCCTGGAGGTATAGGGGTGTAGGTCTGGATCGTGGCCTGGAGGTAAAGGGGTGTAGGTCTGGACCGTGGCCTGGAGGTATAGGGGTGTAGGTCTGGACCGTGGCCTGGAGGTAAAGGGGTGTAGATCTGGACCGTGGCCTGGAGGTATGGGGGTGTAGGGCTGGACCGTGGCCTGGAGGTAAAGGGGTGTAGATCTGGACCGTGGCCTGGAGGTATGGGGGTGTAGGGCTGGACCGTGGCCTGGAGGTATAGGGGTGTAGGGCTGGATCGTGGCCTGGAGGTATAGGGGTGTAGGTCTGGACCGTGGCCTGGAGGTATAGGGGTGTAGGGCTGGATCGTGGCCTGGAGGTAAAGGGGTGTAGGTCTGGACCGTGGCCTGGAGGTATAGGGGTGTAGGGCTGGATCGTGGCCTGGAGGTAAAGGGCTGTAGGGCTGGATCGTGGCCTGGAGGTAAAGGGGTGTAGGTCTGGACCGTGGCCTGGAGGTATAGGGGTGTAGGGCTGGATCGTGGCCTGGAGGTAAAGGGGTGTAGGTCTGGACCGTGGCCTGGAGGTAAAGGGGTGTAGGTCTGGACCGTGGCCTGGAGGTATAGGGGTGTAGGGCTGGACCGTGGGTGGCCTGGAGGTATAGGGGTGTAGGGCTGGACCGTGGCCTGGAGGTAAAGGGGTGTAGGTCTGGACCGTGGCCTGGAGGTATAGGGGTGTAGGGCTGGATCGTGGCCTGGAGGTATAGGGGTGTAGGGCTGGACCGTGGCCTGGAGGTAAAGGGGTGTAGGTCTGGACCGTGGCCTGGAGGTATAGGGGTGTAGGGCTGGATCGTGGCCTGGAGGTAAAGGGCTGTAGGGCTGGACCGTGGCCTGGAGGTATAGGGGTGTAGGGCTGGATCGTGGCCTGGAGGTAAAGGGGTGTAGGTCTGGACCGTGACCTTGAGGTATAGGGGTGTAGGGCTGGATCGTGGCCTGGAGGTAAAGGGCTGTAGGGCTGGATCGTGGCCTGGAGGTATAGGGGTGTAGGTCTGGACCGTGGCCTGGAGGTATAGGGGTGTAGGTCTGGACCGTGACCTTGAGGTATAGGGGTGTAGGGCTGGATCGTGGCCTGGAGGTAAAGGGCTGTAGGGCTGGACCGTGGCCTGGAGGTATAGGGGTGTAGGGCTGGATCGTGGCCTGGAGGTAAAGGGCTGTAGGGCTGGACCACAGCCAGGAGGTACGGAGGCAGATCACTTCACAGCCTCACACACCAGCACTAGGGTTGTAAATTCGATATGAGAGGCCAGGGGCAGCCAGTGGAGGGAGTGTAGGAAGGGAGTAACATGGAGAATTTGGAAAGGTTAAAGACAAGGCAGGCCTCGGAGTCGTAGGGGCTGACGGGAGTGTTTCGAGATGCTGGCTAGGAGGGAGTTGCAGTAGCCCAGACAGGACATAACTAAAGCTTAAAGTAGCTGGGCAGAGACCCTGGTAAGGAAGAGCCTGATTTAATGGATGTCGTAGAGTGCAAACCTGCAGGATTAGGTTGTGGCTGCGATGTGGGCGTTGCATGACAGTCGGATGTCTAGAGGCACACAAAGATTCTTGGAAGTCTGGGCAGGAATAACCGTGGTCTTGTCAATAGTGATGGAGAGGTCTTATAGAGGGCAGGATTTTCCAGGGAAAAGGAGCAGCTCAGCCTTTGAGTTTGAGGTGGTGGGCAGACATCCAACTGGGGATGTCAGCAAAGGCTAGCAGAGATGTATGCGTCTCAACCTGAGTGTCAGAGGATGGAAAAGAAAATAATTCAGTGATATATATATGATATGATATATACTACTCTATATACTACGCTTCCCTGTGGAGGTTGTATGAGCTGAGATGATTTAAGAGAACAGAAAAAGAATACAAAGATATACAAAGATCTGTCTCGCCCTTTGATTGTCAAGGAGATGATCTGCAGTGATCGTATTTCCATGACGGGTGTCATATAGATGTCATCTGATTGGAAACTCAACACACAATGTATGATAAAGTGGTTGAAGCTATGTTTGGACATAATGTATAACAGGGAGGAATGAGGAGAAGGGAATCCAGTGGATAAGAACGAAGCTGAGAATGGAGAGAAAATATAGGGGACTAAAATCTTCTCATGTGGGGTTCCCTGGGACAACATCTTATCAAATGAGGGTGAGTGGCTTATTGTGTGTCTATCTGGATGTCAGTGACAGTAAAACATTTGAGAACCTTCACAGTGACTTATAAGAAGGCTTAGTATGTATATAATGTATTGGGGTCAGGCTGTCATCATCCTTGGGCTAAGGCAATTCTTTTCCATATAGGATAACAGTTATAAACATTTAAATGCAAAGAGTGCACAGGTGCATCGTTTTTACAGTGCCAAAAAACTCCTGATAGTAGATTATTTATGACCATACTTTTGCGCAGCTTCAGACATGCATAAAAAAAGTCTCTCTTCCAAAGTGGAGCTGAGCTTGTCTGGCTCAAACGCACCTTTTAATGTAACTGTAAAAAAAAGAGGTCCTGGCTCTCCCGGTGCCGAACTTGCCTTTGCACATAATTTGCACAGGAATTTCTGTATCGCGAGAGCAGGGCAAAAAAAAAAGTTTTGGAGAAAGTTGAGTAGGGCAGGGATGAGGAAAGAGAGCTCGACTGTGAGGGGAGTGAGGGAGAGAGAGAGAGGGAAGTTTTGCCATTCTCATCCTCTGGAATGCATCAACGCCTCTAACTTATCCATGCAAAATCAAGACACAATTGGATGCGCAGGTTTAGACGCAAAAAGTTACGATGCGCATCTAACTCATAGCAGCTCATCGAACGGTTTGACTGGGGGTTTCCTCTTCTTGACAGTTTTTCCTCTAAACTTTTATTTAGCAATAGCTGCAAGTAAAAGAGACCTAGTCCTCTGTCGGGTCTGAGGCGTATCTCCTGCTGGGGAGAGAAGGTAAAGTAACTACACACGCACACACACACACTCGTGCGTAATTTTGCACATTGCCATATTATTTTATTACAAAATACAGCGACTATTAATTAACTGTTTTTTCCAACATAATGACGATCAAAATCACTATTTTCCCTGCATGTCACACCAGCTACTCCCTGGAGTAGAGTGAAGAGTTGTTTTTCTTTTGTGCGCAGCATCTCCTGCACACTCCTCTGCGTCTTTTCAATTTTTTTCCCCATTTTTTTTTTTATTGTTTTGCAGCTTTGACTCCAGACTGTGCAGAGGGCGTCGGGGTTTAGACACCAATTAAAGAGATATTTATTTTCTACCGAGCACTGGAGTTGTAAACGTTTGAGCGGAGATGCTGGACAGTATGTATCGAGGGCGGCTGCTGCAGTTGGCCATGCTGCTGGTGGCCTGGCTGTCGCTGTGCAGCGAGGCTGGGGACGCCGGAGAGCTGGTGGCCACCGGAGGCAGCGGCTTGGTGGCCAAGCAGTCCGAGCCCAGAGCCAGCAGGGCCAAGAGGAGGGGAGGGACGGACGTCCTCAGAGGGTAATGCGACTGGACTCGTTAATCTATAGTTCTACCTAGTACCCTTTTCTTTTCTTTTCTTTTCTTTTCTTTTCTTCTTTTCTTTTCTTTTCCTTTTCCCACTTTCCTCCCCATTTCTCCTCCCCTGTCCTCTCCTTTCTTTCTGTGAATCTCTTTTTTTTTGGAGCTTGGAGCAGGTGTCTCTTCCTCTCTCCTTTACATTGTATGCATCATGTATGGCTTCCTGGTCCTTCTCAGAAAACACTTGAGCATTTCATTGAGAATGCAGATTGAACCCCACAAATGAGACTGTCTGTGATGGGACGTTTGGAGCAAAGTTTAGTAATTAAATACTGGCAAGAATATCACATTCCTGCTGACTGCAATAATAAATTACATCCAAACAAAGGAGGCCATTGGCCGTGTGTGGCTGTAGGAACGCCTGTTGCACTGAGAGAGAGAGAGAGAGAGAGAGAGAGAGAGAGAGAGACTCTAACAGCCTAATCCTCTTTTTGGCCAAAAAACACCACACCCCAGTTGTGGATAAATCACATCTGCAGCTGTACACAGTGGGTCACTGCTGGAGAGGTTGTGTGTGTGTGTGTGTGTCTGCGTGTGTGTGTGTGTATAAAAGAGAGAGAAAGAAAGAAAGAAAAAGGAAAAGAAGAAAGAAAGAAGGAAAGAAAAGAAAAGTAGGTCTCTGTCCAATGATGACAGCAAACAGCTGATAAGGGTCACACAGTAGATAACTCAATGAGCATTCTCCACAGGCACTTTTATTTGACATGTTTTAAGTTAATTTATCACAACCTCTGTTCGGAGGGAGGAACTGCACACGGGCTGCATACTGTGTCAAGCTGACTGATCAGTATAACAAATGTGTCAAACGCCCACTAGGCTTTATTGTTCCCCTTGTGAATCTGTCTGTCTGGAAATATGAACTTGACTGCATGTACTGACCCCTAGGTTAATAAACTGTAGTCCCAGTACGTGACTACGGTTTCACATACTGTAGGCAGCAGAGTGGACTAGCGGTTAGGGGAGACCCGGTTTTTAATTGGACAACCTGGGGTCAAGTCCCATGTCGGCAAGCAGCCACCCTGCTGAAGTGCCGCTGAATTCCTCTAGGGGCGCTGTTCCCCAGCTTGATCCTGCACTATGACCTCCATAGATGAGGGCCGAGAAAAAAAAGAGACCTTTCCCACATGGATCAATAATTATTAAACTTCCATCAGAGTGGTCTGTACTGTGTGGGACATGCATTGTTGTTGGTCTGACGCTGTGTCTTCCCCAGACCCAATGTGTGTGGCTCCAGGAACAACGCCTACTGCTGCCCAGGCTGGAAGACTCTGACTGGAGGAAACCAGTGTATTGTTCGTGAGTATCACCACATTTCTTCTGTTTTCACTGCAGCACTGTGGGGCATTAAGAGGCAAATGCTGCTCCATACATGTGTGCTATCAAACTTCATGATATACTATCACAATATACATATATAATCATATTATATCATATTATATATCATTTTTAATAATGTTCTACAAATCATTTCAGATTTATTTTTATCTTTACTACAGTATCTAATACTAAAAGGGATTAAAAGTGCCATTATTGTAAAAAATATAACTTTATCTATGAATCTTCACACCTTACATGCACATTTCCACACAGTTCTCACAATCCTCTTGTATTCAGAAGTAACTATGTGTCATCGTTATGAGTGAGCGCCGTGAGACTGCACAGAATTGGTTCTTGTTCAGGGAGATTACGGTGTCTGTAGTAGGAAACCTACAGGTCAGAGCAGAGGACGGTTGTGGTACAGTACATTTTAAGAGTGGCGACACCGACAGCCAACATTTACCACATTCAGTTCAATTTAGTTCAGTTCAAATCCAAATCAGATGCTTCTGAAACTAGAACAAGATTTTTTTTGTTTTTTTGATAATACACATGGACGCATCAAAATTGGCCAGTGCTAAATAAATGGCAGTCTTTTAGTATAGCCCAGTCATCATGACATGCTCTCCTGTTCTAGCACACCAAATGATCTGAGTTGATTAAAGAAGAATTTCCTAACATGACGCAGCAGTCCCTGTGACTCCCATTAATCTGGCCTGAGCAGTGGGTCAGTGTCACTAGTGTTTATGTGGTGATTACCAGAGAACATGACCTATAAAAACAGTAATTGCTTGTTCATTTTGGTTCATTTATACATCTTTGATATCCTGATAGCGGTTTCTGTTTCTGGTGTCTGTCTTCTTTCTTTGTCTCTCTTTCTCACCCCTCTCTCTCTCTCGCTCTCCCTCGCTCTCAGCAGACAGGAAGGTCTGAGAGCCTGTAGAGTTGTGTGATTGCAGTCTGGCTGGTTGGCTGGCCGGATGCCTGTAGCGGCTCTAATGACATTGTTTAGCAGTGGGGTTCAGGGAGTAGGGGTCAGTGGCTGGACTCTACCTGATGGGAGCTAGGGGTAGGGGACCATGCCAACAACAGTCTGTGGGAAAGGGAACAACAGAGTCAAAACAGCCAGCACATTGGATAGACTTTTAGTTGAACGTTGATGAAGCACAAAGACGAAAATACAGTTCAGCACCGCTGCCAAGTGGGCTCCTATAACTTAACCATGATGAGGGTTAAAGGGAAGATTTAGCCATATTTGGATGTCGGTCGGTTTCAGTTTTGAAATATAATAGATGAGAGTTCAGTCTGAGGTTTAGTTCATGGCCTAAGTTGCCATGTGAAATTCTAAACTGAAGTTCAAGCCTGCAGCAGACAAGGCTGACAAGCAACAGATACATAACTTAAATTTCCTTTCATGCACAATCAGGAAAATGCAACAATGACTTTTGGCAGGCGGGCTCCCTAAGGTGACGCAGTGTGTGTGTGTGTGTGTATTGTGCATCTGTGTTGCGTTCGAGGTACTTCAGTTTACTTTAGTTTCACCTTTGCAGCAATCTGCCGGAGTTCATGCGGAGATGGTTTCTGCTCCAGACCCAACATGTGCACCTGTCCCAACGGCCAGATCTCCCCCTCCTGTGGATCCAAGTCAGGTACTTTACCACCACCTTGCTCTTCCCGCTATGACACCGCTCTACGCTCATTTGAAAGCTCACTATCATGAACTCGGTACATTTCAGTTCATAGTATGCATAGATGGGTGGGTGAACTGGTATCCAGCCAAAAGATAAACACATTAATGCTATGATTTATGTGATATATGATGAGTGTGTGAGGAAACTAAATCCATCAGAAATGTTTCTTGGAGAGCACAGTCCAGACCGCACCCCTTTCTCAGTGTTTTTTTTTAAAGAAGAGATGTAATTTTAAGGAAAACATTTCATCGCCAAGCAGCAACAACACTGACAAGCCACATTATGTACTGAAAAACAAAGAACAAAAAGAACAAAAATGTAAGATATTGTTCGTTTATTGGCATAGATTTAAGATTGCACTGTGCCTTTGATGAGTGCCACATCCTTTTTCTTAGTTCTCTTGTCCTCGTCGTGAATGATGGACACCAACGGTTCAAGAATAAAACATACTAAGCCAAAGAATCTGATGAAAACAGCCCTCGATACCTGCCGCGGGATTGAAACAATTGATCGATGTTGCAATCGCTCTCGAAAAGTCTATCTCTTGAAAGTGAGGCTGTTATGTGTGTGAGCAGAACGGGGCGTGTATGTGCCTTGGAAGACATCCACAGTCAACATCTCTATGTTGCTCTGTTGCAGCTCACAGCACTTCTACCCGACGCACTCATCTGTTTATGCTCCATAGATTTCTAGGAAAATTATATCTTAGTATGACTTACAAAAAAAACAAAAAAATTATTGTGCATTTTGTTTGTGTTGTAAGTCTAACCTGCAGGGACTGTTTGTACTGTGAGTTTAACCCTTGTATTGCTTTCTCTCTCTGGTCTTTGTGTGTGTGTCTGTGTGTGTCTGTGTGTGTGTTTGTGTGTGTGTTTGTGTGTGTGTGTGTGTGTGTCTTCCCGCCCACAGTCCAGCACTGTAATATCCGTTGTATGAACGGGGGAACATGTGCTGAGGACAACTGCCAGTGCCAGAAAGGCTACGTGGGAAACCACTGTGGTCAACGTAAGGACCACCCCACAAACACTTGCTAACTTACCGTAACACATGTTTAGCTTGATTAAAGGGAGAGACACTCACACTCTCGATGATTTTTTCCTCACTTAACTCAGATTGTTAGCCACACTTGGTAGCATCTTCATGTATTTCCTTCTGTGTTTTTCCTCTTGTTTTTGTTCTCTCCAGCGGTGTGTGAAAACGGTTGTCTTAACGGAGGGAGGTGCGTGGCCCCTAACCGCTGTGTGTGTACCTATGGCTTCACCGGGGCTCAGTGTGAGAGAGGTAATGCAGACCACACTGCAGGCAGCACTTCTCTCATTCATCTTACATCACGACTTTCTTTTTGTGCACCACATTTTGATTTTAAAACCTTTATATCTGCTGGTTTTTTTTTTCTTCTGGAAAATGTGCCTTGATGTTTGAATGGCGGTTGTTGTTGTGACTGAGACAATTCCTGCCGAGTCATACAACCGGCTCTCGCAAAAACGCGGTTTGTTGTGGAATATTTGCAAGCTTGTGCTCAGAAATGACCGCTATTTTCCACATCTGCTCTCAAAAAAACGATGCTGTGGGGAATGTGCGCTGTTTGTTACCCGAAGACCTCGCAAACCTCCTGCGGTTGAACTCCGGCATAAGCGAGTCTCTCACGATGTGTACAAGCACAAACAGAGAGCGGCGTGCCCTTGTGTTTGTGACTCCAATGTGTGTATCGGTGCGTATGTAGGCGTGTTGAGTGTATGTGTGTAACCACTGAAGAGGGATGCAGGCAGGCTGGGGGTCTGCGGTGGTGATGACCTGTGGAGGTCAGAGCGGTGACCTTGTAAAGCTAATATTTGGATTGGCAACAGACCTCCTAATTACTGACATCCCTCTTAACGAGACCGAGCTTTAAAGGCCTGTCAGTTGTCCCCCCGGGTGAGGACTGTCCTCTGGTTCACTTTTCTTCCACCCCCCGACAACAAACAGGACAGTATCTGCTTGCTCGGTGGGGTTATAACGCCAGGCCTTATCTGCTTCTACACGTCTACATGTTGTGACTTTGGTTTCCACTTTTTCCTGTGGAAGCTTGGCCAGAGGTTGTTTTTTTTTAAGCTAGCGTCTGACCGCCAGGCCAGAGTGTCAGGGAATATGAGGAATTTGAGAAAAGGCTCTGGTGATGTTTCTTAGCACAGAGGCATTCTGCTTCAAGGACGTTGGTTTTACTGGCGGAGAAATGTAATACAGGCAGAGAGTTTGAGCCTGGTTTTAAAACTCTCATCACATATGACAAGCATGCAAACTGGTGCATTCACTGCTCAGTACCAAACTAGTTTTTTTGCCTCTTTATGTGAGTGACACACAGTTTATTTTTGTGTGTGTGTGTGTGTGTTGTTCTGGGAAAGCTCTTCGGAGACCACCGTCCATCTTAACTCCTCCACCTTCGCACTCAATTTAATATATATGTGGTGCAAGTTGAATTGAGGTGTGCTTGTACATTTGTCTGTGTGTGTTTCCAGTTTTTCTCCGTGACAGTCGCGATCGATCTTAACCCGAATTAGCCGATGCAAAAGAGTTGTTATATGTACATCAGGTATTTTGGTCTTTTGTCCTGCGTTTGATTACCGCAATAGATTCTCCACAGAGGTAGAGAAAGTAGGCCAATGGATGCGGTGGCATTTTGGGTTAAGTTACTTTCGCTGGAATTTCCTTGGCTGGTATCCATCCCCTCCCAAGGGAAAGCCATTGTGCTCGCAGACACACACACACACACACACACAAGCACATACAGGACATGTATACACACATACATGCACACACTCACACACACCCACGCGCTGTTTTTTAGTGCAGTTTACAGAGCGGTGCCCCATTAGGGCCTGATCTTATCATATTAGCGAGGCCGGGAGGTTTTCCACAACACGTGACCTGACAAGGGGAGAACGAGCTGGATTCCGGACTCTGAGGTTTTCTTGGATGTGGTCATGGAAAGCTCCTGGTACTATGAGCAGCTCGACATGAACACATCACTATTGCAGCGCTGTGTGACTTTCAGCTGTGTGCTGCCGAAGTGAATCGCAGATCTGCTGACCGGCAGGTCCCCGCCCAGCGAAAACTTGACTGCAGTGAAAATGTGGCCCCGATAGATCAACGAATTCTCTGTTGCTTACAAATGTGATTTAGGTTGGAATGCGGGATCGGTGAGATCCCAGCCGGAGTCCTGATCACACACAGATGCCATTCAATCCTCTTGGGATGACTGGTGAAAGACGGGTCTGAAAACATGGCAACAT
Source organism: Hoplostethus atlanticus (assembly GCA_034670405.1). Classification (NCBI taxonomy): domain Eukaryota; kingdom Metazoa; phylum Chordata; class Actinopteri; order Trachichthyiformes; family Trachichthyidae; genus Hoplostethus; species Hoplostethus atlanticus. The sequence goes on from JAXDDX010000009.1 coordinate 4,090,160, forward strand.
GTGAATTACACAGTCAATAAGTCAGCAGTCGGGGTAGGAGGGTGAAGTCAGTCAGCTGAGGGGCTCTCTTGTCTCTTAATGCCTCAGTGACTTCCCCCTATCAGGCTCTGGTCCAGCCCACTGCAAACCTCAGTAGATAGATAACCAATCCCTTCAGCTTAGCTCACTGTGTGTGTGTGTGTGTGTGTGTGTGTGTGTGTGTGGTGCTCTACTTGTTAGCCCTAAGAGCACCGAGTTCTGCTGACAGGCCTTTTGTCCATAGGGAAGGTCCCACCCAGATATCAGACCAAACACACACACACACACACACACACCGATACACACATGCACGCAAATTCACTCACACATAAGACATAAGGATGCTTGTGACTTGATGTATGCCTGTGAGGACAGCCTGAAAGGGGGAGAGAGAGAGAGAGAGAGAGAGAGAGGAAGGGTGGATGTGGAAAAGGTGGACGGAGTTGTTTTTTTTTGTGTGTCTATACGTTTGGAGTTAACCCAGGAAACTCTTTTGACCCACTTCCCGACGGGCTTCCCCCCCGTTCACACCGAGGCTTGTTGTTTGTGCGTAAACTCTCAGGTTCTTTGGAGGAAGCCAACATTTATTTCCATTGTGTACAGCAGCGACTGGAACTCTGTGCTGACATGAAATCATTCGCTAATGAGAGCCAAAACACTTAGCCGCCCAGCCCCACGCCAACCCACATTCGCATCCGTGTGTACCGGGACGACTAATATCCAAAAGTAGAGCGCTAACCAAAAGGAAAAGCAACACTTTTATACGTCTTTTTTGTCTTGTTTTGAGCTCATCTCTGGCTGGTCTGCAGGATGAGGGGGTTTGGAGATTGGCTGAGACCCTGTGTGTGTGTGTGTGTGTGTGTGTGTGTGTGTGTGAGAACATGTGCGATTGTTCCCAGATGTACAGGACATGGGTGGATCCCCCAGCTGTATGCAGTTCGTAAGAGAGACAGTGAGAGAGAGAGAGAGAGAGAGAGAGAGAGAGAGATGGAGGATGACTGCTGCAATGACACCACTTTCACCCTCCAGCTGTCAGCCTCTCCCTGTTTACCTCAGTTACCCTGTTTTAAAGTGGCGTGCTGCGTTTGTTTCATGCTCGGATCTGTGTCATTTCAGCTCTCGCTCCCCTCCACTAACAGCTGTAATAAGCAGGTATTATGTCAGATGGATTATGTGTGGCAGTCAGACAATAATAACACATAGACCTTAATCTGATGAAAAGGGAAACCTTGCTTCTCTATTTTTACAGTCTACTGTACTGAATTTATATGGGCGCCATGTAAAAACTTTCCATAGCCCCCTGTAATTGCCATTCCCCATAGACGGTGTATTCCTTTGTTGTCCTGTGTAAGGCCCATACAGTAGACACCTAGCTAGTCGCCGGGCTCTAGTGCTGCTAGGGTATCAGCTGTCTCAAAGCTCATCACTCCAGAGAGGATCCTCACGACTGGTAAAGCATTCAGTATACTACATATGATTTAGAGAGAGAGAGAGAGAGAGAGAGAGAGAGAGATGACCCAATTCTGTTTCACACAGTGCTGGTGCCAGAGAGAGAGAGAGAGAGAGAGAGAGAGAGAGAGAGAGAGAGAGAGAGACCCGTGTAGGCTGCGGTGCACGTGACGGGTCTGGGCTGGGCCCCGGTCCACACGGGAAACGCACAATGTCTCGTTTGTTTTAAAAACGACTGCAATGTTGGAACGGGACTCCCTCTTTCCTCTCGCGCTGTCTGTTTGTGCCGTGAAATGTGGAAATGATTTTTGCCTTTGGCTCGCGTCCAGATTCTATTAGGAGGGGATGAGTCCCCTCTCCCAGAATTTCTCCCCCCCCCCGCCCCGCCGCCCCGTTTCGCCATCCTCCCGCGTCCGTCTCCCCCCGATAAGGGGGTCGGCGGCGACATAAAACCCCGAGGAGAGTTTTGCCCGTCGAGAAGGAGAGGAGAGGAAAAGATGTGAAGTGAGGGATGGAAGTGCGCAGGCATTGGGATAGAGGAGAGTTTCAAGGGGAGGAGAGATGAAGGGTGAGGGGGGGTGAGGGACTTTCTTCGTAGTCTTTAACTCAAGTATTTAGTACTCGCCATTTAGTTTTAATTCTAGGCTGTTGTAGCTCGTGTGGAAATCACCTACTGTGTTCCATAGACACACCCTGTCAGTCAGCCTCAACCGGCCCGTTGGAATGATGACCTATTCCCCAGATTGTGTATTACTGGAAAGCAATTAGGAGAGACGGTGAGAAGCGTGCCTCTTCATCCCCGACGATTAAAAAAAAAAAGCTGATGACAATATAATACGGCATGGCAGACGGACTCTTCTCTCGCATCGTGTCTTGCGTGGGTGTTCTTTTGCTTACTCCTTTTTTAGTGTCTATTACTTACTCTGTCTCTTACGGCCGCCCACGCTACTTTAAAAGCTTTTCCAGACGTCTTCCCTATCTCTGCTTTTCTCTATCGCACGCACATACGCGCTCGTGCACGCAACACACATGCACGTGCACACACACACACACACACACACACAGTGCACCTGAGAGCCCTGCTAGAGGCTGATTAAAATGCCAGCAGCAGACAATGCGTTCTTTATGGAGTGTGTTGCTGTCTTGCTGTTGCAGTGCCTGTATCGCGTGTAAGCGAGTAGTAGCTATTAGCGTTAATGGTGTGCAAAATGACATTAACATTGAGTGTTTGTGTAGCTTGGTTTCCCTCCTTCGCTTCGACTCAAGTATCCGGATTTAAGTCGACGCTCCTATTTTGGCTTCCATCGACACAGTTGTGGTTGTAAATATCTCCTACGTGCAAATCGAACACACATTCACGGCTAACTAGACCCAAAAAAATACCCAGTAGAATTTCTGTTTCAAGTTTATTTTTCTGTGTCTGTTTCTGTGTCTTCATGTTTCTTGTCTGGATACTTAAATGCAACTAAATCCCCCAAAATCCCCCAGACATTTGTTTTGTTGCAGACAGGATAGAACCTGAAACCTTTCTTGCTTTGTGCGTCGTGGGTGGAAATAAAGAGAGAGACTCCGTTCGTCTGTGTTTGTATCGTGATTGTAACAAATGAAACGTTGAAATGTTTTTTTTTCCTCTTCATTGCTGCATATGTCCGTACTAGCGCGCTCCGCTCCTGTTTTTCGCCCCTCCGTTAGACTACCGGACCGGGCCGTGCTTCGCCTCGGTGAGTAACCAGATGTGTCAGGGGCAGCTGACGGGCATTGTTTGCACAAAGACTCTGTGCTGCGCCACGGTGGGACGGGCGTGGGGTCACCCCTGCGAGATGTGTCCAGCCCAGCCTCACCCCTGCCGGCGAGGGTTCATACCAAACCACCGCAGCGGGGCGTGCCAAGGTAAAGTCTCGGCCTCAGTTTTCTCTCAGTGTTTTCGTCTCTCTCTCTTTTTTTCTCTCTGTCATTTCTGTTTCCTCGCCGCCCCCCTCCTTGTTTATTTAAAGCTATCACCCGGTGCCTCTTCCATCCTCTCTGCCCATTTTAACTCCTTCGCTCTCCTCAGCTCTCTGCCCGTTTTTACCCTTTCCCCTCGCCGCTACCCCCACCACCCCCTTTTCCAGAGGATTAGTTCTAATTGGGTTAAATTGGGGTGGGTGGCAGTGCCCCCCACGTGTGTCTGGAATGCCCACAGACACCCACTGCGGCGGGACTGTCAGAGTGAGTAACACGGGTCAGCGGCGGTGCCACGTGTGAGAGCTCATTTCTCGTAAGAACCGTCCTCTCTCCCGCCCGGCTCCAGACCCAACAACATTAGGACCGCTGCAGGGGAGGCGGACCGGAGCCAGGACCGGAGCCAGGACCCCGGAGGAACATACAGTACTCTGGGACATTGCATCAGGTCACAGATTCCTGAAGCTTTTTTTCGGCCTGAGACGCCCAAATTAAGACGATTTAATCTTACCGGGCTCAGGAAGTCAAGACGAGATGTTTTGTTGATACATTGAGATATTGAGGAAATGCCTGGTTTGATGGAGGGATGGGTGGATGGATTAAAGGAAGCATGGAGACAAACAAGCTGTTGGATGAGTACTGGGTGAAACTAAGGCACAGGTCTCTCTTAGCTAGCTAGCACCGTGCCGTCATCTATATCACTTATGTGCTCATAACCATAACCATGTGTCCGACTGCCGACCTGTCTTCTCTCCTTCCTCTCCGCCTCTAACTATTCTACCTCGCTCTTTCTCCTCCTTCCTTGGTCGACTTGGCTTCCCTCTCTGTTCCTCCAGCAGGAAACATTCCTCTCTTTCCCCCTCACTCTCTCTCGCTGTCTCTCCTCTCTCTTTTCCCTTGTCAGTCCTTTTGGTTGCCACATAGTCGGGGGGGCCAGACTGTTCGAGGGACCCGATTTCAATCCATGTGTATCATTGTTTGTGTTAATACGATGTCTGAGTGGTGCATTCCTGCCCTCTGTACTGCCTTTATTTTACCACCTGTTACTGTGTGTGTGTGTGTGTGTGTGTGACGGTTGGTATTAACACCATGCTCTGTATATGCAGATGTGGATGAGTGCCAGGCCATCCCTGGTCTCTGTCAAGGAGGAAACTGTATCAACACAGTTGGATCCTTTGAATGTAAATGCCCCGCTGGGCACAGGTTCCATGAGATCACACAGAAATGTGAAGGTAAGAATCATGCCTGCACTCCTCCTATTAAAACAGGTGAAACGATTGGCGCCCGGGGCTCTATTGTGAATCGAAGGCACGCGGCACGAGTACGCAAGGGTGTGGCGACTGATTTGTGATCGTTTTGTGGCCAGAGGCACGCGGCACACCTGCGGTGCAGTTGGAAACAGGACTGGATTAACAGGACTACATTATTAGTAGGTGTGGTGGATCTGGCTTCAATCATGACCAATCAAATCGCCTCTTTTCCTTCCCTTCCCTTTAAAAGCAGCGCACTCTGCACCGCGGCGTAATTTGACGATGGAATCGGAACAACGTCCTCGTGCAGGAGGTGCAGAATCGCCGTGAGCGACTGTACGGCCTAGTTGACCAATCAATAAGCCTTTCACGAAGAAAACCTTTTATGGAGATATCGAAATCCTCTTCAACTTTGCTTGGATGTTGGATGACAATCATTTACACCACAGCCACATGTGTGTGTAGTTAGAATGAAAAAAAATTTTGTATCTTGTGTTTTTTTTCCTGCTTGAGGGATTTTATATCAAAGTCAAATTGGCCAACATATCATCCACAGAAAGGATTGGTGAGCTTTTGAATAGGATCTGCTCACGCGCGCATCGCTTGGTAAAGCCACAAGCGTGGCAATGCAAGCGCAGATCCCTATCATCTCTTGACGCCACAATTGCACTCTTGATCATTACCGAGACGCCCCCCCTACTACTTGTGCCTCTCCTCCCGCTCAGGCGCAGTCAAGTTTGTAGCTGATCACCAAAATGCCAAATGGGCGCAGTTGAGAAAACAACCACCTGACGAAAATGCCACTTGACTCGTGCAAGGCCTCGCCATTCACAACGCGGCGTCGAGAAAATAGAGCCCTCAGAGTCAGAGCTCAGAAAGACTCATAACAGTTTAATTAAACCAAAGCCGCTCTGTTCTGCTTTCCCTCAGTCGTTTGATTCAAGGTAAACATTCTTGAAACAAACACTGATTTGATTGGTTAGACATTTTGTTTTCTCCAATACTTGAACGGCTGTGTTAAAAAAACAACTATTCCGCCAGCTTCAATGCACTGGTATGTCAATATATCAGTCAAGAGACGGTGGCCGTGAAGATTGCAGCCATGTGCAGCAGCATCGGATAGGATGTTAAGACATCCTCGTGTCAGCTGAAGGGTCTAATTGTCTATTTCTGATTGGCTGGCGGAATTGGCAGATCACATCAATTTCAATTTAAGGCCACTGAGAGAGTCACAATATTTCAAGATGTTTCTGGCCTGTAAAATAGCAAATCTCTAATGAAAACCTGCTCTCAACATCTCTTCTGTTCTTACATAAATAAAGAACCACTTCACCACATATTAAGACTGTAAAAAGTATTGGCGTATTAACAAATGTATATGACAAGTTCCAGACCAAGTTTAACTCTACTGGGTTGGGATCCAGTGAAACAGACCAAGCAGGGGTTTGTGGCAATCATTTGCAGAGTAAAATATGTGCTATTTTATGCCCAGAAATAATTGCCGGAAAACTTCTGGACTGTGTAAAAGACATTTCAAATGGGTCTACGTTATATTTCTTAACAGACATTGTGCATTGTGATGTGCACTTGGTGGTTAGCGGTCCTAAAAGCAGAGCGGCTACAGAGGTCCTGGATTTAATATCCTGTGACAATACCCCGTTTCCATTGTCATTGCCAGCATGCGCTCTAGTCACTCTCGCAGACGTTCGAGTCTCAAGTTGAAGTTTCCAAGTTGAATCGGTTTCATCTTCAGTTTTGATTACGATGCACTTTTTTTTTTTTTTTTAGCATAAAATCAACAAAAAACGAAACGATAACAAACAAAACGGAAAGAAAGGAAAGGAAACAATTAGAAGAAGTCTTATGAGACAGATGCTTGATAGATAGTCATTTGTTGCACTCCTCTCTCCTCATCTCATCTCTTCTCTCCTTTCCTTTCCTTTCCTTTCCTTTCCTTTCCTTTCCTTTCCTTTCCTTTCCTTTCCTTTCCTCTCTGTAGATCTGGATGAGTGTGCTAACGTCCCTGGCCTGTGCAGCGGAGGCGAGTGCTCCAATACCGTTGGCAGCTACTTCTGCAAGTGTCCCCAGGGATTTTACACACCGGTGGATGGCTCCAGGTGCATAGGTAAGCCCTCAGCTTTACATCATAACCTCTGGTGTCACTGTCACTGATCAAACATACTGTAATGCCATTGGTTCAGTGTTGGATCGTATGAATCAAATAGTAGACAAAAGCAGTTGAGAAGCAAAGATGCCACCTCTTTCTCTTTCCACTTTCATCCCCATTTTGGTTCTTCTCCTTTCTTATGCCTGGCACTGAGAGTAGAAAGAACTGAAAGCCTTCCAATGTTCCAGCTGGGAGAATTTAGGTCAGTAGTCGCTCGACTTGCCTCTAGTTCCACAACAATGAGCTATATTCTCTTCGAACTGAGGAGAGGAGGAGGTGAGAGAAGAAACGTGTAACGTCACACTGCGCTCACCGTGCATACCTGCATTCCTGCGTCTGTCCTGCCGCATGAATAGGATATTATAAGGTCTGGGGAAGAGCTCTGTGTCAGCTTGATATCTCAAACAGAGGCCGGCTCAGATGGTCTTTCCGAGGCGAGGCAGACAGGAGCAGGGGCCGCGGGGCAGACTCGACTGCTTTCGTCTGTCAGGCCCATTCTCACTCACTCAGGTGACATGGTTTAGTCACGCAGTGCTCGGAAGGAGTCGAACCTGTGTGTGTGTGTGTGTGTGTGTGTCAGTGTCAGTGGATACCACGGTCCTGGGAGGACGACGACCATGTGCGTAAAGAACTTTCACACACACACACACACACTTTCTGTAAATCACTGCAGGTTCAGCTCAGTTTGACCCAAAAATGGACCAGAGAGGAATTTGGGTCACAGTGGTCCATTTGATGTACAAACACATGCACAGGCAACACACACACACACATGCACGAATGATCCCCCCACCCCACCCAGGAGAGGATGTTTGTGAGGAAGGAATGTCTGAGTCTTCCGCTCCAGAGAGTGTTGCGCCAAACATCTTAGTCTGTTTCCCATGCAGCAACACTGCAGCAGCAACATCCACATTGGTCCCCTCCAGGGCCCAACTGTTTTCCCCCCTCAACCAACCCCAACCTGGTTTGACATCTTGGAGAACTTAACCAAGCAAACGTTAGCGGAGCCTCTCACTTTCACAACTCGGATAAGTTGGACAGGCACGGTGTGAAACGAGAGATGATATATTTATGTGAATGTGGAACCAGAGTGTTAGTCATACCGGTTGTGTGATGCCAGGATTTACAGGATGTGACAGGTTCTCATAACCAGGAAATGACGGCCATCGGGAATGGCTTTTTATCTTCCGAGATATGGAAAAACCGAAGGGGTGATTACTTTTTGACTGTACTCTTGCCAGTTTGCTAAACATGCAGATAACATATGCCGCTTGACATCTACCACGCTTATTTCATCTGATGTGATGCTGCATTGTGTCTCCCAGATGCTCGTGGTGGGTACTGCTATGCCAGCCTGCTGAACGGGCGATGTGCCAACCAAAACTCCCAGCTGTTGTCCAAGATACAATGCTGCTGCGATAGCGGGCGCTGCTGGTCCGACGGGTCCACTCCTGAAATGTGCCCCATCCGTGGAACAGGTGGGGGTCCCTCACACAGCATGACCCATGTGTCTCCATGTCCCAACACACAGTTAATCCTCCCTCTCTCTCGCTCTCTCTCTCTCTCTCTCTTTCTCATTTTAGAGGAGTACCAGAAGCTGTGCCTGCAGTTATCTGGTGGCAGGGGCGGGGTGATTCCCGGTCATGTCCCAGGGGGCCCCCAGATACCCGGGATCTACCCATATCCTGGCATCTTTCCCGGTCACACTCCCGGTCAAATTCCCGGCCAAGGTCCCGTATTGTTTCCCGGCCCATTTCCAGGCCACGTTCCAGGCCAAGGTCCAGGCCCAGGGCCAGGACTCCTACCCATACAGCCTCCTCCAGGTATGTTTCTTTCTGCTTCCTGTGTTTGGTACATACGTTGACTACAGGTAAGGAATCATTTCTGCAAAGGCATTTTGACTAATAGAGGGCATCGCAAATACTGCACATTTGAAACTCAAATATTTTATTATTAGTCTAATTTCTATTTTTATTGGCTCATGTGGTTGCAACCTGTCCCATAACAGCTTATAAATCAATGTAGGTTTGACCATGATTAGAAAACTCATGACAGGACCTCCGTTTTGAACCTGCATCCATGACATTTGGCACCTGCAGTTAAGAGATGTCGCTGTCCTCTGACAATGCTGTCCTCTACTTTGTTTGATCACATGTAGATTGTTAGTACGTTTCACCCAGTTGAAGTTGGAACAAATATATTACAGGTTAATATGACAACATTTACTTTCTTCAGGTAGCATGCTAGAGGAATACAGACAGGAATTTTTCGCTTTTTTATGATCCGTACATGCACTTTATGTGTGAATGTTCCTATCAGGCCCCGTCATTATCCAAACCCAGAATATCACCGACATGTGCCAGGCCTACCGCAACCTCTGCCTGAATGGCAGGTGTATCCCCGGCCCCTGTCATTGGATATCGCTGCGAGTGCAACATGGGCTTTAGACTGGATGCCAGGGGAGAGTGCATTGGTAAGCGTGCTCGTAGAAGGAGGAACAAGTTTACCGAGCACCAGAATGGAGGAAGGTGAAGGTAGTGAAGGTTTGTGGACTCTGTTTGTTCTCCAGATGATGATGAGTGTGAGAGGAACCCGTGTGCACATGGACAGTGCGTCAACACCCCCGGCTCCTACATCTGTCAGTGTCCTGCTGGATTCCAGACCACTGCCACCAGGACAGAGTGCCGAGGTGACGCACACCAGTGGTTCCCAAACCTTTTTCAAACCAAGGCACCCCTTCATAGTCAATTTCTTTTCACAGCACCCCCCCCCCCCCACCCCCACCCCCTTTAAGCTAAAAATGACACCATGAATATGTTATAAGAATGTATTTTAATGAACTGGCATCAATATGAAGTGAAATAAAATAACTTCTTAAAATGAAACATTATTCTCAACCACTCAGCTAATGATAAGAAAAAATAGATGTCAACCATTTTGATTGACTTGTTTGAACTGAGGCTATATTTGTTGCTGTGTGTGATTTATGCAGATTTACAGATCAATGTTTAACTTAAAATAATAATAAATAATTATGTTAATTGGTAAAAAACAAATAGAAAAAAGTGCATTTATTTTGCTTTGTTCAAAACGTAAAATAAGCCTACTTTTTAGGTTAATAAGAAAAACAAAGAAAGAAAATAAGTCCCGTATGGAGCTATCAGGCATTTTAGTGGGAGTGTGAGCCTGCTGTTGAGAGCACAGTCTCTTGATGCAGGGAGAGATTGAAGAGAGCGCAACGCGTAGATCTGACTCCACTGACAGGCGATGCCTTCTCTTGCTTTTCACGTATGTCAGGGATGAGAAAGCAGCTCACACAAGTATGATGTTGGGAACGGCAATAGCACACTGATCGCGCAGTTTGCCAGAGATGGATATTCGTGTCCCACAAGCAGCCAAAACTTGTCCGACGACATTTCTCCAAACTTCAATTTCAAAGTGCGATCCATTTTCAGTTCTGCAAGTTCTTCCTGGGCTTTGATTGTCAACTTCTTTGCTGATTCTGATGATCGGGAGTTGAAAGGATTGCGGATCCATCATAGTCTCATTCTTCGAAGCGGGGAAATAACACTCAACCTTTCATCCAGCGTTTTCAGATGCGCCGCTATCCCTTTGAATGCGCATTTTAATATAAACGATTTCGATGTTTATTGCTTATTTCTTCTGTTTTTACAAGTGACATGTTTCAAATGTAATATAAAATGTAGTTCAAATGTAGCCTATTTTTATGTGATGAAACGGTATTAAATAGACACAATAAAATATGGAAATTAACAGATCTTGCGGCACCCCTGGCCAGTCATTACGGCACCCACTTTGGGAACCACTGACGCACACACACACACACACACACACACACGCACACACACACACACACACACACAAATATAGCGCGTGTATGTTTACTGTACCCATTTGTGTCTGTCAGATCTGGATGAATGTGTGGCCAACGGGCGCATCTGCAACAACGGCCGCTGTGTGAACACTGAGGGCAGCTTCCACTGTGTCTGCAACGCTGGCTTTGAGATCTCACTAGATGGCAAAAATTGTCACGGTATGTCTCACGTCCTGTTATAAACTGCTACACCATTTTTTTTCAAGGTGCATTGAAATCTTATCGATTTTGTTTCTGTTCATCCCCAGACCAGGACGAGTGTCTGATCAGGAACATGTGTCTCAATGGATTGTGCATCAACGAAGACGGCAGCTTCAAATGCATCTGTAAACCTGGCTTCCTGCTGGACACGACCGGACGCATGTGCATAGGTGTGTTTGCTAGCCGGTCCGAACCATTTCTGATTGTAGCAATTACACATCTGAACTTTCTCACATTCATTGGATGTGTCCCTGGTGTCGATTGCGTTGACCAGACGACGCATGTTCAGCTAGCCTGGAAGGTGGCTGCTCTGCTGGCATGTTAGTGCTTCTATTATGTGCCTCTTAGCACACAGAGCAAAAATCCCCCTAAAAGCCCTGGAAAAATCCCTGAGCGTCTTGGCAGGCCAGCTGGACATGTGGATAGTGGGGGCCCTGCTGTTCTGAGAGGCACTAGCAGACAGACTTCCCTAAACGTGTTCGCTGCTCGAAAAAAGGAGTTGGCCTTCCCATGAAACTAAAGAAGCATGTTAGCCTTGATTGAAAGATACAAAGTTACCTCAGGATAAGCCAAACCATTACAATCTGAGAACACTTGTGAGCCACCATTCGGTTCTCTACGGCTGTATGGAGCTACAAACGCTTCTTCAAATAGCGTCGAAGAGCAATTCATTTATGCTAGCAGCTCTGTAAAGCACCGTTTACCCTGCGAAGAGCCGCTTTTAGTGAGTAAACCTGCAGCCATGTGGCCTTTGGATGCAGACGTTTGATCTCAGAGACACCGACCTGGCCAAGTCACAGCAGAATAAATAAATGGGAGAGCGGGGGCGTGGGCGAAGGGTGCTGATGTATGCGGTCGTTAATGAAATGTGTAGTCTAGAGGGGCCCCCGGGGGCCTCATCTCCATATACAGCTGAGGAAAATGGCTTTCAGACAGCACACACACACACACACACACACACACACACACACACACACACGTATGCAAGCCTGCCATATCATTGTTTATGCTCATTATGATAATGGTTGTAATGCTGATGGGATCGAGGGGAGAGGAAGGCTGTTTTTTTAACTGAGGTCATGTAGTAAATCAGAGAGTAACCACTGCTTTAGTGAGAAATAAAAGATTTATTTCAATCGGTTCCAGCCTCTTACCATTCATTTGTGTGGAGAGTGAGACTTCAGTGGTACTCCATTATGTACAAACCTCTTTTGTAAGACATTATTACCCCTAGCCATAGAGGTGTACAGCGCTCTTTGTGTTATAACCTACCCTTCCTCCCTGCTTCCTCCCTATGTTGTCCCCCGTCGCCGTGCCGCCTAGACATTGATGAGTGTGAGACTCCAGGCATGTGTATGAACGGCCACTGCGTCAACACCCAGGGATCCTTCCGATGCGAGTGCATGCCCGGCATGGCCGTGGGGCTGGATGGACGGGTCTGTGTTGGTGAGTAACCCGTCTGGATGACACGCTAACTTTATTTACAGTGATGCAATAAGCAGATCATCAGATTTGGACTGAATATTGAAAACTCACAGTCAATAGTTCTATTGATTTTTTACAATTGGATCAGGATCGCCTGTGGCCCTTGTGTTTTATGATGGCTTGTCTTCCCTCCTTGTGCTCCAGACCCCCTGACTGGCACTAGGAGAGCAGATCTGTTTAGGCCCTTATTTTCAACATTCCCACATTTCCCCAATGACATTTCTTTGTGCATTGTGTGGGAAGTGTTGAAATGCTGTTGTTCTGGATGAGTTTCGCTCAGGATGATATCAGTGCAGGAGAATGCTTCAAGTCCCTGGATACTACGAGGAGAGAACAACCGTTTGTTTTCAGAGTGTTGTTGTTTATTGGAGCCAGGGACTCGTTCCTCCCTTTCTCTCCCCCCTCTTCCTCTTCCTCTTCCTCTCTTTCTATGTCTGTCACCTCACCTGTCTATCTCTTCCTGCTTTCTCACTCTCGCTCCCTCTGTGTCACACTCTCCGTCTTTGTCCGTCTCGAACAGACACACACATGCGCAGTTCGTGCTATGGCGGATACAAGCGTGGACAGTGTGTGAGGCCTTTATTTGGAGCCGTGACCAAGTCCGAGTGCTGCTGTGCCAGTACGGAGTACGCCTTCGGAGAGCCCTGCCAACCCTGCCCACCAAAAAGCTCTGGTACGGATGTTCAAAATCACTCCACCCTTCACACATAGGGAACGACACACACACACACACACACACACACACACACACACACACACACACACACAGGGCTTGTGTTTAATTCAAAACACACCTGTGAAAATCATGATGACCAGATTTAAAAAGCTTTTTTCTTCTCTTGACATATCAACTTCATAAATGACAGAATGGCGGCGATGAAGTCACGACTAAGTTGTTTGACAGAGATGCCCACAGCTGGGAGGCTGCACACACACACACACACACACACACACACACACACACACACACACACACACACACACACATGCACCCATCAGCCAGTCACTTCTCATTAGTCCTGCCAATTAAAGTTTCTATATCAAACGACGCCAGACTGTACCACATTAAGGGGACCATTTTATATACATCTAGGCTAAATGAGAAAGCATGGAAATGGATAATGACATGGTATTAAAAGTCTTGCTTTGAGATTTCTTGCATTTTGGCAAATGTGATATTTTTCTCAAACACTGTTATTTCATTTGGGTTTTTTATTAACCCGTGCTGTGTGTGTGTGTGTGTGTGTGTGTGTGTGTGTGTCTTGCAGCTGAGTTCCTGGCACTGTGCACTAATGACCTCGGCACGACCGGCGATGGAAGAGGTGCGTGTGTGTGTGTGTGTGTGTGTGTGTGTGTGTGTGTGTGTAAAATATGATTCTCTGCTTTAAAATACAAGACACCTTGCAGAAACCACACACATCCAAATAAATGATACGGAGTCCTTGCTAAGAGTCCCGATCATCAGCTTCGTTTCTGCCTCCTCAGATATTAACGAGTGCGCCCTTGACCCCGACATCTGCCAGAACGGGGTGTGTGAGAACATGCTGAGGACGTACAAATGCAACTGCAACCAAGGCTTTGAGGTAGACACGACAGGCAAAACCTGTATCGGTAGGTTAACTGCTGTACAATGCCCTCCACTTGTCATTAAAGTACTACAGGATATCAAAAGCCCTATTGAACGTCCTCACGTCTGTCTGTCTTTGTCCTCAGACATTGACGAGTGTCTGATGAACAGGCTGCTGTGTGACAACGGCCTGTGCAGGAACACGCCGGGCAGTTTCACCTGTCACTGTCCCACCGGGTTCCGCTTCGACTCCGAGACGGACGTCTGCGAGGGTCAGGGACTCGTTCATCCTGTCTTAACACGCTCATTTCATCCCAGTAAAACTGATGCATGCAGTATCAGCCGTATTCGATTCATCGGAGACAGCCAGGGGATGACAATCTCTTGATTTCTTGTCTCCTGCAGATGTCGACGAGTGCGAGTCCAGCCCGTGTGTGAACGGGGACTGTTTGAACAGCCCCGGGTCCTTTGTGTGCTTGTGTTCATCGGGCAGCACGCTGGACAGCTCCAGGTTGCAGTGTATAGGTAAGTGAGCGTGGACTGAACTTCAGCCGGGTCAACAAACACGTCACCTCTTCGTTCGATGTAACTGTGTTTTTATAAAACAGAGACCAGTAAGGGCACCTGCTGGCTGAAGATAGTCAACGACCGCTGTGAGGTCAACATCAACGGAGCCACGCTCAAGTCCCACTGCTGTGCCACCATGGGAGAGGCCTGGGGCAGCCCGTGCGCCAGATGTGAACGAGGTGAGATGGGTGTTGACGTCAAGTGGGTCAGCATGCAGATCCTACTCTGCAGGGTATGACATCACATCTTTTTCAGAGGGGATTTTTTTGCCTCCTCGATCATTTTGGTCCTTTTTGGGGGCAATATTATTGAAATGTGACAATGATAATACATTTCCGTTGCATATCCGTGATTTGGGGTGATGTCAGAGTTTTGTTGATGCCAACACATTGACTCCTTTCCTTTATAACCACAGACTATACAAACAAGCAAATGTGTCATCCGACTTGGGAAGAAAAGTCAAGTCAGGTTTATTTATATAGCCGTAAATCACCGTTACGGTCTCAAAGGGCTTCACAATTGGCCACATTATGAAACAAAAAAATGAAAAACAAAACCAAAATGAAAACAACACCATAGATCCTCAGTGAGAAGAAGGAAAAACATCAGTAGGAAAAAAATGGAAGAAAAGGAAAGATATTTAAAAAAAGATTATGACCCTTAACTCTCTGCCACCAACATTGCTGACATAACTAACGTCTGCAGATAAACTCCCCGGTCGTTCCCTGGTAGATAAAGTACCTGTATATCTTTTCACATTAAGGTGCACAAACGTACCAATGCATTTCGATATTTAACTTGGCTGGGTGAACTATCCAAAAATACTTCACCTTCAAAGTAAAAGTTGCTCCTGGTTACAGGGCAGGTAAAATAAAGATGCTTTATAAATTGTTGCTACAACATCACGTCTGTCTTTGGGCAAACGATGAAATTTCACCCCCTTCATCCGAGCATGATGACTAACAACAATAACAGCGTGACATGTGAGGCATTTTAATTGGTACTCTGTAAGTAAAGTACGTTATTAACGAAATAGTGATGGTAGGCACTTTCTCTCACCGAACATTTATTTTGGGAGTCAATTCGGTCATTATGGTGGCGGAACAGAACAGGAACGTCGCTGCAAGTCTGACATTGGCATATAAACACAATTTGTACGACTAAGATTTGTTTTGACTTAAAATCATACTGTACCACAAGACCCACACGGCTTTTCCCCACTTTCTGCCCCCAAGCGGTCCATCTTCCTCTCCATTTGTTGATTTTCTTTTACGATATTACGAGTTTTATTTTTTGTTGACGCAGTTTTTCGTGTGGAGTCGACATTTCCTTCAACTGCTGGCTGTGTGGTCCCCACATTTTCTACTGCTTCAGGCTGCATGCTTGCTTGTTTTCCGGTCAAAAAACATTTGCTGTCGTCCATTATGCACCGGAACGAATCCCTTGGTCATAGGCTCCCACGAATCACCTACAGTAGCCCATGGGGGACAGTAGTCACATCCACATGTGACTATATGACAACAAAATGTGAACAGGGTCAATAAAGTGGTTCTAATTATTGGGGACATTTTTTGCCTCCTCATTTTTAATTTCATGGGCATTTCATGAACGTCCATGAACTTCTGAACCTGCTAGTCTGTCTCGTAAAGTTGACCTTTTACTACCTCACAGTCTCAATTTACAATATAACATTGTTGGGTCAATCTGATAGAGATTTGTGTGTTTTCCCTCCTTTTCCAGATCCATTCTGTAGTAAGGGCTACGCCAGAGTCAAAGGAAATGTCTGTCAAGGTGAGATCTGCTATGACGCCACACAGGATGGAGAAGTCAGAAGATATTATCTGAATGTGTTCAGGGCTGAGCATTTCATCCTGATTATGTCAAACCCTGTCCTGTATTTAGGATTGATGTTCCTCTGTTGTTTCTCTGCCCGTTGTCAGATGTGGATGAGTGTGAGGTGTTCCCCGGGGTGTGTATCAACGGGAAGTGTGTGAACACACAGGGCTCCTATATCTGCCAGTGTCCCACGGGAATGACTGTAGATGCCAGTGGCAGGACATGCATCGGTGGGTACTGTGTGTGTGTGTGTGTGATTTGTGCATATGTGTGTGTGTGTGTGTGTTGTGTATGTACGTGGGTGTCTGTGTGTCTGCGTGTCTGCCTGCTCTCAATCGCGATATTCTGTGTGTCTGCGACCTCCAGACCTGCGTACGGAGCAGTGCTACCTGACCCACGAGGACGAGCGCTGCGGGGCCCCTGTCCCAGGGAAGCACCGCGTGGACGCCTGCTGCTGCTCGGTGGGCGTGGCCTGGGGCCCTGAATGTGATGAGTGTCCAGAGAAAGGCTCTCCAGAATACACCCAGCTCTGCCCCCGCGGCCCCGGCTTCTCCCACAGGGGAGACTTCATCAACGGCAGGCCCTTCCTCAAAGGTAATTCCCTTGGAGTGGTGAGACTCCAGACACTGGGTGGGTCGTTTCATAGATATGGACTACTCTGTTTAAACACTGCATCCTCTCTCTCTCTCTCTCTCTCTCTCTACTCCTTCTTTCTTTCTTAGATATAAATGAGTGCAGGATGATAAACAGCCTATGCTCAAACGGAAGGTGCAGAAACACCATTGGCAGCTTCCGGTGTCGCTGTGACAACGGCTACGCTCTGGACTCCGACGAGAGGAACTGCACCGGTGAGCGCACAACCTCAGAGTTCAAGTGATTTATAGAGCATTTCAAAACCACTGACTTTGACAAATGCACTTTTTAGCTGACACCTACACTATTATAGTTACGTCAATAACTACAAAGACCTTGAACTTGAATGTGAAGTTGCGTAGGGGTTACCACTTCATCCATTACTGATATGTAGCAGACAACTCGTATGTAGCTGCTGGTGTCTGCCAGGACGCTTGCCAAACATCAGCTATCACATATCGCAGCTCCGCTATATCTCTACGAGTCTAGCCGTTCTCCATCAATCCCTCACTCTGAAGCCCCGTGCCAGAGCTAATCACAGTAAAGTGGTGTAAAGCCGTTGCCTACATTCAGCTCATTCAGCCTAATGGGAGTCTGGCTGCTCGTGGGCTTGTTGGAGCCGGTCCCCGCAGTCTGGCTAGCTACATTACTGTTGTGCTGAAATGTACACTCACCATGCTCCGTCGAAATGCCACTGCCATGACTTTACTCCCAAGCCATTTATATGCTCCTACATCTAAAGTACGTAACATCGGAGACATTTTAACCTCATATTTAGCCAGATTGCAGCCTGAGGTCGTTGAGCAGGTCCCGACTGGCTTTTCCAAAATGTAGATAAAAAGCAAGAACATCAGAACAGTCTGCCTGGCTAGATCTATATCGTCCTTTAAATCACTTTGCAAAACTCATTTTATCGAGGTGCTTTTATGTAATGACCTTTGATTAATTCTTTTTGACCTTCGTTTTATGGCTCTTCTATTTCTTATCTCGCTTTTTATTGCTATTACTGTTGATTCAGTCTGTTTGCTTTTCACTCACTTGTAAAGCACTTTGTAACTGTGTGTTGAAACGTGCTGTATAAATAAAGATGATCATTGTTATTATTATAAACATAGCGTAGCGCCGAATGAATCTGTCTGCAGGAGTGAATATGAGCGTGGTCTGAAAGAGAAGTATTCCCACGCTGCGGGGCTGAGACGAGTACTGTTGCGTTCTTCTCCCCCCCCCTTTGCAGATATCGACGAGTGCCGCATCTCTCCGGACCTGTGCGGGCAGGGCACGTGCCTCAACACGGCCGGAGACTTCGAGTGCGAGTGCCTCCCGGGATACGAGAGCGGCTTCATGATGATGAAAAACTGCATGGGTGGGTGGTAAATCCTCACACCCCCTGACACTCACAGACACCGATGTCTATAAACGCCGTACACACCAAAATCCTCCCCATCCAAGCTTTAGATCATCTGGTCCTGTTATCCCCTTACATGCAGAGACTAAGCAGTTCACGTGAAATCATATTTAGTCTACAAGGACATGAGTGGGGGAAACTTGATCTCCTTAACAACTCTCTCTCACACCCTGTTAAAGTGGCAGCATCTGAGAGCGGAGAGCTGTGCCAACCTATAAAGGGCTCTAAGTGTAGGGAAGGCTTGCCGCTCGGTCCCAGTCCCTACCCAGCCATCTCTCCACCTCCCTCTGGGGCCATAAGCCCTGGATGAGGTGCTTGGGCCAACATGCCAGGCCCTGGAACTCAACTGTTTAGACGACTGATGTAATCTGTGTGTGTGCATGTGAAAGAGAGAGAGAGAGAGAGAGAGAGAGCGAGAGGAGAGCGAGAGCTTAACTGCCTTATTGGAACCCCTGTGGTGCGTTCAGGGCCGTATTCTCTGCAGCCACGGTCGCTCACTTTTGCGAAACCGCTGCATAATTGCGCTTTATTACATACTTGACTTGCATACAAAGGACACACAATCAGCTGCCCTGCAAAAATTATTTTTATGTGCAGTTACGAGCCCAATGTTCTGCCATCTGTGAAAATACTTAATGCTTTATTTCTCTCGTCTGGCCTGCCTTTGACGCCTTTTGATTGAATTCCTGGGTGAATTCGTACATACAAAAGAGTCTCATTACTTTGGTTGATGTAACATTGTGTGTGTGTGTGTGTGTGTGTGTGTGTGTGTCTTCCAGACATCGACGAGTGTGAGCGGAACCCTCTGCTGTGCCGCGGAGGCGAGTGCGTGAACACGGAGGGCAGCTTCCAGTGCGTTTGCCCCGACGGACACGAGATCGCCTCCGACGGGTCGGCTTGCCTAGGTGAGTGACGACGAGGTCATCGGAGAGGTAGCAGTTTCGGACGGACTCTTCAAAATGTCTCCCCCACTCTTCGAGGAATCTGCGTTGAAGAATGTAGAGACGTGATGTCGTTTTCACTCTGGTCTGATGAAAGAATGAGGAAGCGAGTGGAGAGAGGAAGTGCGGTTCTTTTGTCACGGAGCAGAAGGACCTTGTAGGACTGTTTGACTGGCAGGGGGGAGTTTCGGGATCTTCCTCCTCCATCTGTCTCTGTGTGTGGGCTAGCTGGGACTCTGTGTGTGTGTGTGTGTGTTTGGAGTCGGGGGTTTAACAGAGGTCTGTGTATATTAATGTGTGTAATGTATATTCTTTGATAGATGGGCCTGGAGCTTGTGTGTGTGTGTTTGTATACCGAGAAGAGTCCACTTGGATAAGGTCATGGTAAAGCGAAGAGAAGAGCCTGTGCTTTCCCAGTGCTTTCTACAATTTCACAACTCCCATGATTAGTTTATAGCAGTGAGCTGATCCTCCATTATTCTCCGAATGTCGCTGCAGTGACCTAATGAAGCGTGTGAAGGTCTGGGCCATGACTTCATGCCTATTAACGAACCTTTCAGCCCATTTATTTTCTTTATTACCAGCTCAAGGAATCAAAGCAAAGAAAGCATTACTGCAAAATGATCGGGCCTCATCTCCAGATGCTGATACAACGGCCGTCATTATCGTACCCGTTGTTGATATAACCAGAGGTCGAAAGCGCTGAGATGATGTGAAGCCACCTTCGATCTTTGAAAATGTCCTCAACGTTAGGGGCAGGATCCATCGTGAAACGTCTGTTATTGAGTGCACAATTACACGCCGTTGAGTGTAATACACACACACACACACACTTGGAAGCTGACTAGTACCACCACAGTCTTGTTCTGTCAGTCACTGAGCAGCATGTGGATCAATTGGAGGTTGGTGCCTTGCTCAAGGGCACTTGGACAGCAGGTGATTGAGGACTTTCCCAGCTGAGAATTCAGGTCCGAGGATTTGAACTCCCAAACCATTCCCACCATCACCCCTTACCTTTGGAATGAACATTGTCCTTCCAGGCTTTGTCTTCCTACGTTGTGTGTAAGAGTGTGACCGTTGCTCTCATTGGCTCTCCCACAGATATCAACGAGTGTGAGCTGAGCGACAGGCTGTGCAGGAACGGCCAGTGTGTCAATATGATCGGCCGCTACCAGTGTGCCTGCGACACCGGGTACAAATCCACTGAGAACAGACTGGAGTGCGTCGGTGCGTACCAAGCTTAGGACTTCAATATGTGGATTATTTTTGTTTTTTTTGTCATCGCTGAGACAATGTGAAAGTTGTACTGTTTCTCTGCCTCCCCAGACATCGACGAGTGCACCATTGAGAACGGCGGCTGTGAGACTTTCTGTACCAACTCAGGAGGGCAGCTACGAGTGCAGCTGCCACAATGGATATGCCCTGATGCCTGATCTGAGGAGCTGCACCGGTCAGTGTCTGTCTGTCTGTCTGTCTGTCTGTCTGTCTGTCTGTCTGTCTGTCTGTCTGGTCCGAGGTGGTCAGCAGGTGGCCGGCAGGGACAGAATTTTGTGAACCGACAAAGACCAAAGACTGTTTATAACTGAGCCATTCCAATGTTATTGTCTCCAAAAGGCAGTGTGGTGGGTGGGCCTTATTGATTTATCCGCAAAACATTTTTTTTTTTTTGTACCAGAAATTGTCGCTCGGCAGATGTTACTTTTGGACCCAGACAGTAAGGTTCATGGATTGCTGACAGACTGAGTCTAGCTTGCAGTGACCTTATGACCTGATAAATGTTTCATCTCTAAATCCGTAACTCATTCTGATCATTGCTAGAAATAAAAGTAAAAAAGAAGAATTAATAATGACATAGCTTTTGCTCCGTGTAATGCCTTGTTTACAATACAGTGAAGGTATTTCACTTACTGACTGTATGGCGTTCCCTCTCCCGACCCCAGACATTGACGAGTGCGAGGAGAGCCCAGACATCTGCGACGGAGGCCAGTGTACCAACATCCCGGGGACGTTCCAGTGTCTCTGCTTCGACGGGTTCATGTCCTCCGAAGACATGAAGACCTGCCTGGGTAACGGATACACATTTACGACCACGATAAAACACCGCAGCTACACCCTCTGCAGCGCTCGTTAGATCCGGGGGGGGGGGGGGGGGGGGGTCGTAGGGATTTACTCTAACGATGTAATGATGCTCTTAAAGGTTATCCAAGATATGAGTCATGGGAATCTTACTTAATGATTCAGATGTGTGTGTGTGTGTGAGAGAGAGAGAGAGAATATTGTTGTTGTTGATTTAGAGGACAGCGAACCTTGTGTTGGAGGAATGTGTGACATTTAGATGTCTGGTTCCACTGAGTGAGAAAACAAGAACCTGACAGCACTGATGTAAAGGCCTCTCCCTGGGTCTGCACACACACACACACACACACACACACACACACACACACACACACAGCTCATTGCTGCGTAGGTTTCCTTTTTTAGTCAGAGTAAACACATTTTTCGACCTGAATATTCTTCATGCTTTTCATTTTTGTTTTTTCAACAAATCACAGCTTGTCAGATCGTGTTTGACAGACCCGATCAGTGAAACTTAATTTACTTTTCTCTATTTCCGTTGCTCTTTTCCCTTTTTCGTCGTTGTGTTTACGGACATTCCTGCTCTTTCACTGTCGCCACCATCTTTCACTTGGTTTCTCCTCTCTGTCTAGATGTGGATGAGTGTGAGCTGAACCCGAACATCTGTCTGAGTGGGAACTGCGAGAACACGAAGGGATCCTTCATCTGTCACTGTGACCTGGGATACTCTGTGCGCAAGGGAACCACAGGCTGCACAGGTGAGCTAAACACACACACACACACACTCTCACACACACACACACACATATAGAAAGCACTATACTGAAGGATCCGGTCAGTGCCCGTGACATAACGTCTCGTCGGTGGAAGATGTTGAATAGGAGTGAAAGTGCGCGTGAGGGTGGCGATGAGTCAGGAGAGGGCTGCTGCTGATTAAGGTGTGTGTGTGTGTGTGTGTGTGTGTGTGTGAGTGTGTGTGAAGGGAAGGGATGAGATGAGATGGAGGAGAGGTGAGAAATGAGAGGATGCAGGGAGACTGTCGGGCGAACCAGGAGCAGCTCTGACGTTACACATACACACCCTGATTCGATGCTCCTGTCTGGGCTGAGGAGATAGACGCACACACACACACACACACACACACACACACACTAGCAGCGGCAGTGAGATCACTATCTGCTGTCAGATGTATGCATCAGATTACACCTTTGTTTATTCCTTTGTTGCCCTTTCATTGAGGTCAGTTAAACATTACGTGATGGTTTGGAAGAGCGCTGCGACACGTAATCACCTGTAACGGCTCCAGGACACATAAATACGAAGCCCATCCAGGCAGCGGAGTCCTCCGCTAGGTTGGAACCCTGCTCCCCGTCTAGCCAGAGCTAAGCCTGATTTATAAGGCCACTTAAAAGTTGAGGCTAGCTGAGAGTTTGGCTAGCGATGCTTATCTGAACCCCCCCCGCCCCCCCACCCCCTCTCTCCGCGATCAAACTGAGTCAGCCACGCCGTCAGCAGCATCATGTTTTCCTTCAGACGCAAACAAACACATCCTGTCTGAAGTGTGATTCAGACCCTTACGAGTCCACAAAAACACTCCCGCTGCAATGCCCGTGCACACACGCACACACACACACACACACACACACACACACACTCCTGCTCTCATTCTAATCCCATTAAAATGTGCATACAGTATTTTCCTTGTTTTGAGAAAGCTGGAATTGCCAAGCAGCCAATTCTGATTCACAGGTTTGGAATTTGAGCCCCAGAATACCGAGGAATCAGCCTCTAATTCCTCTCAGGCACGATGTCTTGTTATAGACAAGTGAACAAACCTGCTACTCTTTTCAAAATGGAACTCGTCCAGTATTTTTAAACATTATGGGAAATGTATGGGATGTGATTTTGTATGGTATGCATAGACCGTGTGGAAATGAAGACATTGTGAGCTGTGTATCTGTCTGTGTGTGTGTGTGTGTGTGTGTGTGTGTGTGTGTGTGTGTTAGGGATGTGTTAGAGAGTGAGTGCTGCTCTCAAGCCCAGATCTGATCCAGCTGTTGATGAAGCTCTCCCGAGAATCACTTCTCTTTTTTTTCTTCCACAATACTGAGCACTTAAAGGCAGGGTGTGAGTATGTGCATGTGTGCATTTGTGTGTGTGTGTGTGTGTGTGTGTGTGTGTGTGTGTATGGTTAGAATTGGGTGGAGATGTATCAGCGGAGCATGGACTTTACAAGCTTGGGAGTGTCTTCGCCTTAAGCTCCACTGGGCCAGAGGCTGGAATCGGGGTTAAGGGTGAAGCTTCAGAGAGCGTCGATTCTCCTCCAGAGGCTTTTTGATAAATTACACAATTTTCCAGGGCATTTAGTAAAACTGTTGAAACATCATTTAATGGATTCTACCTCTGTCAGACAGACAGGAAGCATAGCTATTGTCACGGCGACAGATAGTCAGGCATACTGGTAGATAGTTAGACATACAGGCAGGCAGATAGAGAGGCAAACAGACAGCTAGACAGGCAGGCATGCAGACAGACAGATAGAGAGGCAAACAGACAGCTAGACAGGCAGGCATGCAGACAGACAGATAGAGAGGCAAACAGACAGCTAGACAGGCAGACAGATAGAGAGGCAAACAGACAGCTAGGCATGCAGACAGACAGATAGAGAGGCAAACAGACAGCTAGACAGGCAGGCAGACAGACAGACAGATAGAGAGGCAAACAGACAGCTAGACAGGCAGGCATGCAGGCATACAAACGGGCGGGTAGTTAGACAGTCAGGTCGGCAGATATGTAATTGTCTGTCATCCCTTTTCATCCCCTTTTACCTTTCATCTGTCAAACATTAGCCCCGGTTAAATCCGACCTCATCTTTGACACCGGCTTCGACCGCTGACACGCTTCTCGCATGCAACGACTCCTGTTTGCGTTTCGCCTGCAGAGTTTTCCACATGGGTAATGTGTGTGTATGTTTGCTCTGCTCTCTCTGTCATCAAAGGCTTGTGGGAAATGATCTTTAATTCTGTCTGTAATCGTGAGAGGTTCGCGTTGCTCCCAGCCCTCATATTAACTCCCATCATCAAATGTAGTGTAAATATACTGTACCCTCTCCTCAGGAAGACTGTAAACCAACAGCACTAATCTCTAATTGGCAGCGTTGTGAATTACTACCCTAGAAGGCAGACAGAGAGGGAAGAGTGTGTCTCGCTGGCTGATAGGTCCTAACATCTTGATTGAGTTCATAGCACGGCTTCCCTTGATGTACACACACATGCACACACACACACACACACTGGCGCAAACCCTCTATATCAGAGCGGTAACACTCCGTCCGCTGTTGGTCAGACGTTTCCAGAGGCGTGTTGTTTTTGCTCAACTCAACGCACCTCATTGTTCTAGCCGCCCCCCCCCCCCCCCCCCCCCCCATACAGGTGTTTTCCGTTGTACCACGTAGGCTCGATCACGTCCAAGCCAGCCATCGCCCCACGATCGGATTGGCCGCCCGGAGCGCTTGCAGAGCCATCTATGAGACTAATGACATCCCGGTCGCCTCGCTGTATCCTAGCTGCTGCTCGGAGAACCTTATTGGCTACACCCGACAGGATGTAAACAGAAGGGGGCTCTTAATAAAAGCCGTTTTAATTACTCCCATTAATTGTTCTGATTTATTAGCGTCCACAGCTTTATTACAATGGGCTGGCACGGAGAGAGAGGGGTATTTTTATAACCGTATCTAATAAGCGCCGCAGTATTTCATCCCTTTGAAGAGTGCACGCACAATTAATGGTTTGGTAATGAAAGGACGGTTGTGTATTTGTGGAGCTGGCACAACCGTAACGTCACACTTTTATAGAAATCAGATTCGGGGACGGATTAAGTTTCCAGCCCGAAACATCTGGGGACGGCGAAGCAAATATCAGCGTTTAAAGAGAGTCTATAACATTCTATTACAAAAGCCCCATATCAGCAGGAGTGTTTGCGGGTCTGTGGGTGAAGAGCGAGCGAACCAATAACCTCAGAAATGCTCGTTCTTCAGGCATCGGGGATATTGTTCTCCCTCCTTTTTTTTATTTTTATTTTTTTACAACTCTCTGGTCACACTTGCACAATGAAAGTCCGGAGACTGGGTTTTGCTCATTAAACCTCTGCAGGAAGGCTATTAGTATCAGAGATCATGAGAAGGTCCCACTGCCTTTACTCTGAAATACTGCTCTGGAGACAAAGGCCAGAAAGAGCCAAAAAAGATTTAGCTCAGTCATCTCCTGCTGCTGTCTTTTATACAACGCAAGCCAAGCATCAACTCCCTCCACATTGCCAAGAACCCCCCCCCCCCCCCCCCCCCTACTGGAACGGCCCATCCAAATCATCAGACCATCAGACCAGTGGCTATTTGTCTTTACACGTCCTCCTGTTTGTTTCCTCTTCTGTCAGATATCAACGAGTGTGAGATCGGGGCCCATAACTGTGACAGACACGCTGCCTGCACCAATACAGCCGGCAGCTTCAAATGCAGCTGTGCTCCGGGGTGGATTGGCAACGGCCTCAAATGCACAGGTAAGGAAGTTCCCCCTGCTCTAATACAGGTGAATGCTTCTATGGCACTTCTAGAAACTTCTCAATTTCCTCAATATCGCAAAAGTTTTCACGTTTGCTTGGGTTGGGAAGGTTTTTTTTTTGGTCAACATTTCAAACGTTCACTTCAAATTCACTTGACGGATGAAAACATATATCTTATACCTTATAGCTTATATCTGTCGGGTTAGATTTTCTTCGACAGTGTACATATATTTATATACCTTGTTGTGCTGCAGACCTGGATGAGTGTTCCAATGGGACCCATATGTGCAGCAACAACGCCGACTGTCTGAACACCATGGGCTCTTACCGCTGTGCCTGCAAGGAAGGATTCTCTGGAGATGGATTCTACTGCTCAGGTCACACACACACACACACACACACACACACACACACACACACACACACACACACACACACCAATGAACACACCTTTTTTCACTTGTAAAACTGTTAATTGGTAAAAGATACATGAATTGATGTGTGTGTTTATGGATTGTGTGTGTGTGTGTGTGTGTGTGTGTGTGTGTGTGTGTGTGTGTGTGTGTGTGTGTGTGACCACCACTACAGACAGCGATGAGTGTGCAGAGAACGGCAACCTGTGTGAGAGCGGCCACTGTCTGAACATGCCAGGGGGCTTCCGGTGCGAATGCGACATGGGCTTCATCGCCACCCCTGACGGCAAGGCCTGCGAGGGTAAGACGGATCCAGATCGATCCACTGGCTGTGTTTACATGTGCACAGTACTATAAAATACTGGCTCATATCCTGGTTAAGGTCTTATTAAGGACAGGATATTTGTGTGCACCTTTCATAACCCGTCTCCAATGTACCCGCCAATAAACAGAGTTTCTGCTAGCAAAGTGAGCTAGTTGCAACTACTCTAGACAGCAAAAACACACGGCAACCAGGATAAACTGGATGAAAATGCTTACATGGGTAGGATAACAGCTCATCGGGATTAATGGGATATGGCATTTTCATAAACGGCATACTTTTGAGTATCCCAAATATTAAGGCAATATTATTGTTTATGTAGCAACTGATGATGTCCTGTACGTGATCCGCCGCTGACCGACTGTGTGAGGAGTTATGACAGATCAACGTGATTCATGCTTCCAGTGATAACGCGGTTCTGGATGCAGATGAATGAGCAGACTGACCTCATTGTGCTGATGTGTCAGACATCCTGAAATAACCCGCTCCACTCCTCCGGTCCTGCCTGCCTTAACTCAGGCAGGACCGGACAGTAATGAGTTGTGCAGAGTCTAATGATGTGGAAGAGCACAATTTCATAACCTTGGCTGCTTCTCCGAATTGTGTGTGTGTGTGTGTGCATGTGTGTGTGTGTGTGTGTGTGTGTGTGTGTGTCTGCCTGGATATGTCTGGGCATTTTTTTTTGCCCCAGAACTGTCATTCCTTAGCAGAGGTGAGCGGCCTTCACTTCCTATTGCTGTCTGCCAATTTTCCACCTCTGTCCCATGATCCCATGATCCACTAATCCCTCACAGCTGGGCCTCTCTCTCTCTCTCTCTCTCTCTCTCTCTCTCTCTCTCTCTCTATCTATATCTGTCTACCTCTCCATCACTCTCTTACAGACATAGACGAGTGTACCTTTGCCGACATCTGTGTCAATGGAAGGTGCCAGAATATTCCGGGACTTTTCAGATGCGAATGTAACATCGGCTATGAACTGGACAGGAGCGGAGGCAACTGTACAGGTAACACACCAGTCTAGCTGTCTGCTCCGATGTGGCTCTACTTCATGCCCCAGTGAACTGGAGAAAAGGGAAAGAGCGTAAAAGGAATGGAGCAACAGCGATGAAGAGATGAGCAGCTCTCCTCCCTCTCCCCTGAGATAAAGAAAGGGGAGAAAGTGGCTGCTCCTCTCCTCTCCTCCCTTGCTATGCTGTCATGGCAAATAAGGGCTAATGTGATGAAATATGACTAATTCTCATTTCCGTTGTACTTATTAAAAAAAAAAATCCCAAAGAGATATTAAACACTAAATCACATTTTCTGAGCTGTAGACATGTGTGACTTCTATATGGTGAAATCTATCAATACTGGATGTAAAACCAGCTCTGCTACAGTGCCGGCTCCACCCCGATCGGTGACGAAATACCGATGCTAAGAGTTATGGGTAGTATGAGCTGAGTGGGCAGAAATTTTCAAAAATATTGCCTGGAGATGGGCAGATACATGGAGGAGAGAAATCATCCGCCTCAAAAGACCGTTGAGAAAGGGCCCTGAGACTCGGCGTCACACTCACTGTAATGTTAGCTAGCTCGTAGGCTAATATAGCTAGCTCGTAGGCTAATCTCCAATATGTTGTCAAATGGTCTTTCTTTCGTCTTTCTCTCTCAGATGTCAACGAGTGTGCAGACCCGACCATCTGTATCAATGGAATGTGTCTCAACATCCCTGGCAGCTACCATTGTAACTGCCCACCAGACTTTGAACTCAACCCCACTCGGGTGGGCTGTGTAGGTGAGGCACAACAATGACTCGCCCCGCGTTGAGCTTAGCTTATGTTATGACTTGGTAACTTACATTTTTTGCACTCTGGTTTTTACATTTCACATTCATTTTGCATATGTACGTACATACTTGACTTCCTGTTGTTTATTTTTACATTGCCATATTGTCTATATATTTATTTTATTATTTGTTCATTTTATTTTTAGTTCTTGTAGTAGTTTTTTGTATTATCTCCTAGTTCTAGCCCCCTTTTCCTTTTCAACCTCAGCATAGTGATTCAGAGCATGCCACCACGCATTTCACTGCACTTTTCTACCACTATAACTGTGTACGTGACAGATAAAAACCTTTGAACCTTTGTCATTTTGTACGCCAGCTTTCTATGAATACCAGCCCGTGTGTGTTTGTGTGTGTGTGTATGCAGACACTCGTTCTGGAAGCTGCTTCCTGGACGTCCGTTACCGAGGAGATGCGTCAGAAAACTTGGTCTGTTCCAATGAGATCGGAGTCGGTGTTTCCAAGGCGTCCTGCTGCTGCTCCCTGGGCCTTGGCTGGGGAACTCCATGTGAAACCTGCCCCTCACTCAATTCAAGTGAGTCAGCTAGGACACCCTGGCATCCTTAGAATGAACCAAGATCAAATTCATAGCTCATTTTGTTTCATTTTTGTTTCAGAAGTTGCAGGTTTTATGAAATTGTTATGTTTCAGTTGAGTTGTGTCTTGTGAAATTCCAATGGGCGGGGAGTTTTTGTTCTAAAACAGAGTACGGCTGTTTTGAAAGCCAGAAATATCAAATCTCAATCACCCCACAGATATTATATTATGGTCATTTTGTGCAATGAGGCAGTAAAAATCTGACTTATATCCCCTTTAAGAATTTTTCCCACTTGCCCAGTCAGGCCAGTGGGTCAGTGTTATACTTGCTCCTAGTATATTTTCACTGGCCTGGAAGGCAAAAATGAAAAAAAAAACAGAAATTGTTCCATAAATGTAGCAGCACAACGACCAAAATAATCAACAAAAAAGTAAATGATTTCAAAGTGTAAATTAACTAACTACAACTAACTGAAGCTTTTCTGTAAATGTAACATTCAGTAACATGAGGGTAAAAAACAGAGGGTACCTTTATTTTTTAGAATGGATTCGTCAACACATCAATCAGACTTGATGAGGGGTTGTCAGCTCACAGTCTAGGTGTTGCCGACTCTTGTTGTGGCCACTAACACTGTGTTTGTGGTAATTGTTGGTACCGTTTAAAAAATGAGCCGGCTTGATCCACCTTTACTCAGAAACTCCCATCAAATGGTACAAAACATCACAGAGTTTGATTCATCATTTTCAACCCAAGGAAAGTTTCTATGATAAGAAAAACTATTTCTTTTTGCTTTGTAATTCCAAGTAGCTGCACTCATATCTGCTCCACACAACGCTCTGACTAGCTCCGATCTGACTGGTTAGAAAAAGGACAAAAGACAGGAGAGTCGGCCAATGGCGGAGCAGAGAAGGCAAAGTTAACGGGCTTATCACCGGTGACCAGAAATGTCTTTTTCAGGCACCTGCCCAATTGGGCCAGTGACTAAACCACTGGACAAGTCAACGTGTTACTGGTCCTGGGTCTGCAGTATAGCACGCTTGATTGTGTGTTTCATGTGATGTTGTGCTGCGTTCACTGTTACAGCGGAGTACAGGACGCTGTGTCCTGGAGGAGAAGGCTTCAGACCAAACCCCATCACTGTCATCCTAGAAGGTCAGACAATATTATGCTCTCATATATGTGTGTGTTTCTGTTTCACACACACACACACACACACACACACACACCCACCACGCCACTCAGTGTTTCTCTTTTCTCTATGGCAGACATCAACGAGTGCCAGGAGCTGCCAGGCTTGTGCCAGGGAGGACATTGCATCAACACCTTTGGCAGCTTCCAGTGTGAATGTCCAAAAGGCTATGCACTCAACACAGACACCAGAGTCTGTGAAGGTATGATATACACACCTATATATGACCTACACACACACACACACACACACACACACACACACACACACACACACACACACACACACACACACCAAGGTGACCGCTTCCTTTCTAGCTCTTGCCCTGGGACGTTTTAAGTGGAGAGGAAATTGAGTCCAGCCGTTGAGGCCTGCGTTCAGTGAGGACACATGGAGTCAGAGGAATACGCAATGAGAGAGAGAGAGAGAGAGAGAGAGAGAGAGAGAGAGAAAGAAATATTGGACCCCGTTGTCCCGTAGACAACGCTGCAGCTCATTGTAGCTCAATATGTGTCTGCTCCAGTTCCCGTCTGCCGCTAACCCAACAGAGCCCGGTCAGGACAATGACACAGCCGAGCGCCTAACTGCGTCCAGAGGACTCTTGATGTGGTCAGCCCTGTCCTCTGGGAAGCACACTGGGTCCCCAGGCCGGAGAGACAGGGAGGGAGGGATGGAGGGATGGAGGGATGGAGGGAGCAGGAGAGATGAGGGGGGGGGAAAGGGAGAGATAAATGAGAAGGGTGTTTGAAAAGGCGAGAGGGGAACAGAGAGGGCTTGGGGGAGAAGAGAAGAGTGGGAGGGGTTGGACAATGACATGCAGCTCATGGCATTTTAATTGGGGTGTGTTTGTTGGCCAGGAGAACAAAAGCTGGTGTCTTCTGGAAAGTCCAGGGCTGCACTTCCACTATGTCTCTTTACAATCAATAGTTCAGCTGTTCTGCCGGGCTGGAGGGCACAGGCACTCTGTTCTGGTTCTGTACTCACTTCAAAAAGCTGTTTGGCAGCAACACTGGTAGAGGAAGTTTTGTGACTGTAGATATGAGAGAAGATTCAGAGTGCGAGCAGAAAGGCTTCATAGATTCATTCCTGTTTCCTGTAGATTTCTTCGGTAGATTCTGAGAACTATGGAAGATAAGACAAGATGAACCTTTATTCAGTTAGGTAATAGTGCAGCAAAGCTAAAACGATTCAGCAGGGAAAAATAAAACTATAATATAGGGGTGCAATAGAATACAAAGTAGGCAATAGAAAAAAACCCAATAAAAACAATCAGAATAGTAAAATAATGAAACAATAAAAACAGTCAGAATAGTAAAAATAACGAAACAATAAAAACAATCAGAATAGTAAAAATAATGAAACAATAAAAACAAAAAAGCAATAAAAAAGAAGGTTATGTGTGCAGCACATCACTGTTGTCCTGTAAAAACCTGGTAACTCCACTGGATAAAACAAGGCTGTTTTTCTTAGTTTCTGAAAGGTTGACATTAGATATTATATATTATATGTATTATTATTATATTGTATAGAGATAATGTAAGATATATAAGTAAAAGTAAATATAGCGATGTATAAACATACTTATGTCCCATATATATATACCTTATTTTATTATTTTTATTTTATGTATATATAGTATTTTACCTTGGTATTTTTGACATTGGGGGGAAGGAAACACTGCGTTCATTATAAGAATGGAATAATTTGTGTCCCTCCATCCCTCTCCTGCCTCTGTGTACAGATGTGAATGAGTGTGAGCGGCCAGGTATCTGTGGCCCAGGCCAGTGCTACAACACCATAGGGAACTACACCTGCATCTGCCCTGTGGACTACATGCAGGTCAATGGAGGAAACAACTGCATGGGTAAGTCTGCATGCTGCTGCACCCTCCATGGACATCAGCATCAAATTGTCGTACCAGGATACAGTGACGTTATGGTAACGTTGTGATGACCACCCTCCGACTCTCTCCCTCTGTCTCTTTCTCATACACACACACACACACACACACACACACACACACACACACACACACACACACACACAGACATGAGGAAGAGCTACTGCTACAGGAACTTCTACTCTGACAACGGAACATGTGACGGAGAGCTGACCTTTAACATGACCAAGAAGATGTGCTGCTGCTCCTACAACATTGGCCGTGCGTGGAACAAACCATGTGAACAGTGTCCTGTGCCCAGCACCAGTGAGTTCACACACACACACACACACACACACACACACACATATATAAAAAGTAGAAAGAACTAAAAGTAAAGTAAATAAGTTTATAAACTCAAGCCTTGTGTCCACTCAGATGAGTTCTCCACCCTGTGCGGCAGCGAGAGACCAGGATATTACATCGACATCTACACCGGACAGGTCATTGGTAAGATTTCCTTAAGGATCCCCTGTCCAATCAAAGGTTTCTGTGATGAAGAGGCGAGTTTGTTTCGTTCATGCCTCGTCCCTTCTTCTCTTCGCTAGATATTGACGAGTGCAGGGAAATCCCAGGAGTGTGTGAGAACGGCGTGTGCATCAACATGATTGGCAGCTTCAGGTGTGAGTGCCCTATCGGCTTCATCTACAACGACAAGCTGCTGGTCTGCGAAGGTAATGCACACACCCCCGTCCGAGTTCTCTCGCAAGTATCGCTGCAAGTATCGCCGGTGTGTGACTGTCTGTGAACGCATCTTTCCTTGTCCCTCTTGTCAGATATCGACGAGTGTCAGAACGGACCGGTATGCCAGCAGAACGCAGCCTGTCTGAACATGCCGGGGAGCTACCGCTGCGAGTGTAAAGCCGGCTATCGCTTCACCCCCACCGGGCAATGTCTGGGTAAGGCTGCGTCACAACCAGTCTCCCAACAGGGACACCTATGTTTGGCCTTTATAGAGGTTCAGAGGCATAATACCTATTGGCTTATTTCAGAAACTGATGGAGGATTTGTACATGAGGTGAGCACTGTGTAGGGAATGCGCTAGGTGTGAATCAGGATTATAGCGGTTCAATTAGGTTCAGCCACACATAACCTGAGTGTAAGGCCTTAGAAAGAAAGCAGAGAATGTGGTGGGAATGTGAAGCAGGTTTAGAGGAGGGATTGTCCAAAAGGCTGCCATGAGAGGGATGCAGACTTTCCCTGGGATCTCCTCTAGCCCGATGCTCTCATGCCTCCAGTCACAACAGACTAAATCGGATTGAAATTTGTTGTTGATCCACACATTCCTGTCGGCTGTCGCGCACCAGAAGCGGCATCACGATGGTAGCGCTGGACCGCCGCGCAGGGAGGAGGAATGCTATGCAGTAGCGGTTTAGCTAGCTTATTAAGGAAGAGGGAATGCGAAGCATGTGTTGAGACGTTGCGCAGCTGCATAGCTTTAACACCTCACTGTTATTAGAACAGTCTGGAGCGTCGTCACTGATACCGGACCCACAAAAATTTCTAATCAACAGGCTTGCTTTTAACGCGTGTTGAAAGCCGCCGAGAGCGTATGCCAGTCCAGTAACGGTATAACGTAGAGAGACTCCGGCGAGAGGGAAATGAGAGTGAAAAGAGAGAGTCACTGAGCGGTGTTCTGGGAAATTTAAGCAATAAGCCACCAGAGAGGCACAATTTGAAGTGGAATACTAAAATATAAATATAACATATATCCAATATTCTCCACCATGCAACATAGTAATATTTGAGTGTTTTGAGTTCATACTTTACAACGTCCTTGAACCTGACTCATCCAATCAGGACTGTGGACCGTAACGATGTGATGCATGAACAGGTCTGATAACCAGGTGCATCACTGTTCCCCCTCCCTATCCAGACCGTAACGAATGCCTTGAGAGCCCTGGTGTGTGCAACCCTGGCCAGTGCATCGACACGTTGGGGAGCTACCGCTGCATCTGTCCCAATGGCTTCAAAACCACCCCAGACCAGTCAATGTGTATCGGTAAGAATGCTACGTTAACATCTATCTCGTCCGTATGGGTGGGTAAGACAACAAGGGGTTTAGTTTTTTTGTGACGCTTGCTCTGCGGTTTCAGACGTGGACGAGTGTGAGAGACAACCCTGCGGCAACGGGACCTGCAAGAACACCGTGGGCTCCTACAACTGCCTCTGCTACCCCGGCTTTCAAAACTCACACAACAGCGACTGCATAGGTGTGTGTACAGTAAATGTGTGTGAGAGAAGGGGAGAGAGAGAGAGAGAGAGAGAGAGAGAGAATATGTCTGGGTACATGCTTGGATTATATTGGGTTTATGCTCTATGTGATGTTTGTGCATCGCTCAGACACCGATGAGTGTACCACCCAGAGGGGGCTGTGCAGGAATGGGCAGTGTATCAACACCCTGGGCACCTTCTTCTGTGTGTGCCGCGACGGCTACGAACTCACGGCGGACGGCAGGCTGTGCGTGGGTAAGCGACGGCCTTATTCACCCCCGTGACCCCCCCCCCCTCCCTCTCTCTGTTGATTTAGTTCACCTTTTCTGATCTCTGTTCGTTTTATTTGGTCATTTGCTCGACGTGCTTTTCCTCTCAGATATCAACGAGTGCGCAGTGAATCCTGGGACATGCGGCGCAGGGACTTGTGTGAATCTGGACGGGTCCTACAGGTGCATCTGCCCTGCTGGCTACTACCTCCATGAGGAGACCTGCGAAGGTACGGCAGAACTAAAGCCAGTGCATATGGTCAATAAACATAAGCCAAAACATAACAAACAAATATCGGAATTTCTGAAGTAATATTTGAATCTTACCTCATCCCACACACACACACACACACTGTCTATAAGAAGAGTTTAAAGCACTCCCTTCCACGTCCACGCCTCTCACACCACCGCCGCCACAGAACGCCCCTCTTCTCCCTTCCACACATGGGAGCGAGGCCAAGCCCAGACCACTCGGGCTGTTTATACAGTGAGGCTGATGAAGAGATATTCGACAGACTTCAACACATTCCTGCTTCGCGCTCTGTTCCTGGAAGCGGAGGAGGAACAAGCTTAAATTCTCCGGATCGGTAACAGCAGCAGCAGCAGCAGCAGCAGCAGCAGCAGCAGCTGGTCATTGTGATCGGGGCGGACACGTGACAAGAGACTACTCCGGATAATAGGCTCTCATCCCAGTGTATGTTAGTGGGATTACATTGTGTTTAATCAAATTCAGTGAGGCCATAACATACGGCTCTGACTTCATCACTGCAACACACAGCTGGCCTAGATAGGAATGTGGTACCATGGGAAAAACTATATTTCAGTGGGAGCATTGCAGGGTGGATTTGAATTGTGCCGTTTTTTCCCCCTAATGGTCAAAATTAGGATTGCAGTTTAATTGATTGGATGATTCAATAGTGCCATTTCCTTTGAATGAGCTGCAGATTTGAGGTCAGTGTAGGTTGACGTGTCGGCTGACGCTGTCGCTGTCTGTGTGTCAGATATTGACGAGTGCTCCCAGTTACCTGAGATCTGCACGTTTGGAACCTGCTCCAACACCGAGGGAAGCTTCATCTGCCTGTGTCCCGAAGGCTTCCAGCTCTCTTCCTCAGGACGCAGATGTTTAGGTAAGTGTGTGTGTGACAGAGAGAGAGAGAGAGAGAGAGAGAGAGAGAGAGAGGGATATTAAAGTATCTTATGTACCAGGTTGGAAGTACATAAATACTTGGTAGTCCGAGTAGAGACTAAGCAGCAGTCTGTGGTGTTGGACTTTTCCTGCTCTCTCAAGACAGCACACCGTGTTCCAACTGGTTCTGCTGCCGCTGCCTGACTGAGGCCAAGGGTGGCTCTGAACAGATCACTTTTCCATTTCCTCAGTGTGTGTGTGTGTGTGTGTGTGTGTGTGTGTGTGTTTGTGTGTGCGCACATGCATGCATCCGTGCTTATGTGTGCTTTTGGGGTGGGTGGGGAAGTATACAGGGCTATGTTAGGGAGTTCCCCCTCCAAACACTGCAGTGATGTCATCATCAGTTCGGTGAGGCAGTTTACAGTTTGCAGTTTTCTCTCTGGCAGGGAGGGAGGGGTGGGGGGTGGGGGGGGGTGGAGGGATGGGGGATAAACAGGAGGAGCTGGGTGGAGAGCAAGCACCAGCACAGGGCAATGGTGGGACAATCCCTGTACCACTGAGAACACTTTTGAAAGAAAGTTGTGATAATAAAATTATAAAAATGTGATTAAAATGTCAAAATTAGGGGGACCATGTGGCCATTGTACACCCATATTGTTGTTAGCACACTACTTAAAATATTTTGGATTTCATTTGTTCATATAATATATCTGGTCTGTACCTGCAAGCCCACTTGTTTCATACTATCCATAAAGGGTAAAACATAATTTGAAGTTGTTATTTTATATTCTAGGTGAAAGAGAGCCATGAGCAGTAAAGCAAACAATGAACTGGGTGAATATTGGTGATATTATAAGTTAATAAACATAAACATAGACAGATGATGCTACAGACGCTACAGACGCTACAAGCAACTGAGCATTTGTGCAGATTTTCAGGATTCTTCTGCAAAACGACGAGGAACCTGTCGATGTTCTGTATACATGTGGAACTATAGTCTTTAAAGAAGCAGGTAGCCAAGAGAAGCCACGACAGTAACACATCACTGAATTAAAAAAGAAAGAATGCACATTTTCAACAAATCAATCACTAAATAATAATAATTGAATGTTATTCCTCCACCAAGCAGTCTAGAACAATGTGGTTGCTAAGTGACACATAAGTGCAGGTATGAGTGGTGGTTTTTATATTTTGCAGGCACTAATGTTGATCTAATGTTGTTTGTAAATGTTATATTTTTAAAGTATCATGTTGTGGCCTTGATTTAAAAGAATCAGAAAAGTAAAATAGCCTTGACATTTTGAGGGAAGCAATTCAGGGAAGTCTACATCATATATTTCAAAAAACATACGTGTTTGTTTACCGAGAAGTACTATGGACAATCAAGGGACTTTCAACCTGTTTGCAACACACACACACACACACACACACACACACACACACACACACACACTTGCACTACAGCTGTGCACAGAGCACATAAATCTCTTTTTCGGAAAGGCTGACAAATCAGTTTCATGGAGGAGAGTAACATGACCCTCTTTGACATTCTTCACACAGCACCAGGTGTTCATGTATGTGATCTTTGCCTCTGAGCCAGGTGTGTGTGTGCAAGTATGTGTGTGATCTATGGTGGTCAGAAAGCTTATTTGTGTTGAGTTCAGTGAAGGCCAGTCCTAGCAGGAGAGCACCACCATATGCTTCTCATTACAAGCGGAGTGCCTAGGCCAGGAGGGAAAAAACAGCCCTCAGAACCAGAGAAAGACAGATTGGCAAACACCAATCAACCAACCTCTGCCTCCTCACTGCAAAACATATCCATCTTAATAAGTCATTTAGTCTAGTAGTGGGTCTGAAAATTAAATGCTGTCCAATGCAGTTTCACCTGTTTCAAGAATCTTCCTGCAGCAAGTGACAATCTTGAAATAATCACTGTCAATGACACTCGATTTAATGAAATTCTTGGTGGCTTGCATTGAAAACAAGTGAAACTATTTCACCCATTTGGCAGAATTTCTTTCATGTTTAATGAAAAACAAGATTTTAAGACCAGGTGGTGGACTAAATGCCTTGTTAAGATCTCTCTCCCTCTCCCTCTTTGCCTTCCTCATCCTCCTCTCCTTCTTCCTCTCTCTCTCTCTCTCTCTCTCTTTCTCCCCCCTGTCTGTGTTAACCCTTAGACATCCGTGTGAACTACTGCTATACCAAGTTTGAGAACGGCCGCTGCCTCGCCCCCAAGCCCCTGAACACCACCAAGGACCAATGCTGCTGCACCATGATGTCAGGCCAAGGTTGGGGAGACCCCTGCGAGATCTGCCCCAGCAAGGAAGAAGGTGTGTACACGCAAAAAACACACATACACACATACATACCGAGTCATTTCACGGTATTGCTCATGTTTGAGGTGTGGACCCAAATACTGCACGTCTTTTCCAGATGCATACCGGATTCTCTGTCCCAATGAGGGATATCGACGGGGGATAGATGACAACCCTGTGGGTATGTTTGCTATCCACCCTTCATCATCACTCTCTCACATCCTTTTTGTAGAAGACAGTAGTTGATGCATGCAATTCATTGTGAGTCTTGTGTTTCCTAATTGCAGATATTGACGAGTGCCTCTTGGAGACTTGCATTAATGGCCAGTGTATCAACACGGACGGCTCTTTCCGTTGTGAATGCCCCATGGGGTATCGACTGGACACTACCGGAGTCGCTTGTGAAGGCAAGTTTCTCTTTCACTCTCTCTCTCTCTCCATCTCTTTGTCTTTCTCTTTGCCTCTCTCGTACTCCTTCATAATCCCCCTCTGATTCGTTCACCCAGTAGATCTGCAAGTTGCACGCTCACGCCTTCACCTTCTCAGGGAACATTCCCATTAATGAAAGTGTCTCTCTTCCACTACAGACACTGACGAGTGTGACATTGGCAACCCATGTGGCAACGGCACGTGCACTAATGCGGTCGGGGCATTTGAGTGCGCGTGTGATGAGGGCTTTGAACCTGGCCCCATGATGTCCTGTGAGGGTACGTCCAATAATGTCGCAATTAACGCATTACACAGTGTGTGTAGCTGTGTGTATACTACTTTTAACTTGTTGTCTGCTGTCTCCCACCCAGACATAAACGAATGCTCCCAGAATCCTCTCCTGTGCGCCTTCCGCTGCATTAACGTGGTGGGCTCCTACGAGTGTAAATGTCCCATGGGCTACGTGCTTCGCGACGACAAGAGGATGTGCAAAGGTACGAAGGGCGAAGAGCCTCACTCATGCGGTCGAGGTCCTTTACTGGCAGGTGTTGGTAGAAAACAGACCGAGTACCTCATAGGAACAGGCTGGGCCCCTCCGTAAAAGTTACATAACGCACTATCTCTGTGAGATCCTCAAGGGTTCCCTGTCTCGGACAAACTTAAAACACTCTCTGGAAACCAAAACTGGCCGAGTGACTGTTTACACCTCCGCTCGCTCGGATAGCGCGGGGACCATAGCAACGGTTGTATTTGGAGGGAAGCGCTGAGGCAGGAGGAATGTGTCAGTGCCTATAGCATCACTGTTTACATTACAGCTCCAAACAGACCACCAACTCTCCCGCTGCACGCCCGTAACGCTGTTGGGAGTGGGAGGTTAGATTAAACTCGAGAGAGAGAGTGCTGTGGAGTGTGTATGCTTGTACGTGCACACGCGTACACACACACACATATTGGTGTTTGCTTGTGTTGTTCTTAGTATGCCTGTCTGTCTTCCAGATCAGAATGAGTGTGAGGATGGTGTAGATGACTGTGCCAGCAGAGGAATGATCTGCAAGAACCTCATTGGTACATACATGTGCATCTGTGCCCCTGGATACACGAGGCATCCCAGTGGAGACGGTTGCATTGGTGAGACTACATCAACACTTTGAGACGCTGCAGTTACAACACGATGGTGACGCGTAGGAGAGTTCAACGTCAATCCAAACGAGCACAAAATGTTCACAATACGATATGATTGCACAGCAGAAATTCATATTAAAACAACTGATATCAGAAAGATATTTAGTTCCCGATTTGACAAAACAATGCAGGTAGCAGCGACAAACGTCTCAACTTTCATTTTGACACTGTATTTCCACAGGTTTTTATCGCCGGTGCAGGCCGTCGTATCAACAACTACTCAGCGTCAAAATGTTTGCTAGGATACCTTAGTTTATTAATACAGGAAAGAATGATGCATCATAAGCTTGGCTTTGTTCATGGTGTTAGATCTTGGCTTTACTTTGCCGAAACTAAATTCATAATTTGGCACTCAAGTCGGCTTTCGTGGGCCACAGACCGGCCTTTTATTAAAAATCGGCCAGTCAAATGTCGTCCACCTCCGATATGATGGAGGTTCCTTCCTGCCCACAGCTACATAAAAACGAGTCTATAAAACCTGCAAAAAAAAATTATTTTCTTGGCACGTTTTATTTATTTATTCAACTGTTCAATAATGTTTTTGTATATTCTTCATTTGAAGGCAGTAAAGTAAGAAAAAGAGTTTCCTCTACCATTGATTAGGTGTGGTGGTTCATCCTGCCTTAAGGAGCAGCTAAAAAACATCCTTTAGTCTGGGTCTCAGTGGAAGGTTTTAGTGTCACGTGATCCTTTAAATGCCGTTTCAGGGGCTTTTCTACCCTGACGAGAATAAAATTCAAGGGGAAGCACTGAATACTCGCCATGTTTGGAAACAGTGAAAATAGTCCATTTCAAAAGGTATTGTATATTGGCTAAAAGTACTCAGTCAAACCCTGTCACAGACCACAACCAGAGGTGGTATTAGTTTTATTAACTGTCTACTGTCATCAACAATACCTCACTGGATATTGCAGTTCTTCATGTTATCCCATGCTCGGGTGTGTTTTAGATCTGAATGAGTGTTCAGCCAAGCCAGGCATCTGCAAAAACGGTCGTTGTGAGAACACAGTGGGAAGCTACCGCTGTAGATGTGACCATGGATTCCTTGTCAACCCCACACAGACCGAGTGTATAGGTATGTACCCTGTTATTCATCTCTCTCTCTCTCTCTCTCTCTCTCACTATCCCTAACCTCAGACGAACTTATTTGACCCGTAGCATCAGTGTATGTGAGGATCTGTTGTGTTCTCACAACCTCCTTGATTGGGCAGACTCCCAACCTTTTTCAGGAGGGGCTTCCTGCATGCAAGGTTACCCTGTAGGAAATGAATCTGCAACGTTAAAGTCACAAGGAAATGTCTTGCTTCCGTAATTCAATGTATTTCTGGTTGACAGGATGTTGGGACGGGACGCAACGACGATGTTCCAAAGTGTTTAAAAGTTCAAAAATGATTTGTGCATAAACTTCTGATTCTTCAGAGTGAATAAATTCCAGCCTCCAGGTAACGCAGCCATGGTGTGGTAGGAAAAGGAAACAGGGTTTTCGGGGGTGAACACCCAAAAAAGTACTGCTGCGATGAAGTGACCAATAACATTAGGGTGTTTTAGTAATGGGATTTTGATACAAAAATGTGAAAAACATTACATTTCTTGTCATTCTTTGTAAGATAGTTCTATGTTATGATATAGAAAACTAGCTAACAAGGTGAAAAAGTGATTTTTCATTTCATTGTGACTTTAAATGGACCCTTTCATGTCACTATCAGGATGTGAGGAAACCCTATCGAATATATACGTCTGGCTAGACATGATGTACAGAACTGGGTGAGAATAACTCCAGGGAGCATCGTATATTCTGAGCTATCTTTCCTGTTACAGGCAGTGGTGATAGAGCAGTTTGCGTTATCTGTCTGAGTCTGGCTCCCTTTCTGGGTGGTTTTGTCCGCTTTGACGGAAGGGTCACCGAGGATGGGAAAACTTTGAGAAACACTTCCTTCACCCTTTAACTTTTTTCCCCCCTCGGCTACATATCATCCCTTTCTGTCTCGCTCCCTTCCTCTAGATAACCGCGAGGGCTTCTGCTTCACGGAGGTCCTGACCACTCTGTGTCAGATGACGTCTAGCAACAGGAACATGGTGACCAAGTCTGAGTGTTGCTGTGACGGAGGCAGGGGCTGGGGCACGACCTGTGAGCTCTGCCCCCTCCCCGGCACCACTCAGTACAAGAAGATGTGTCCCCTGGGCCCTGGGTACACCACCGATGGCAGAGGTATCTTAAAACAAAATGTGCTTTTTTTTTCAGTGACCATTATTTTGAGTTGTTGAAGTGTTGATGTGAGTGTTTGTTCATTCATAGGGCTGATATATGGCTCTGGTGCCGGCGTTCAAAACTATGTAAAATGTTAAATGACGTAAATAAACACTAGAATAGTGTTGATACTCACACAGATGAATAAGTAGAACAGTATTTCTGTTATATTTCATATACCAATGCTCAGAAAGGAACCTAGAAATAAAGATATTGTTTCCATACAGGCATTTGCTTGGTGATTCAGGTGTGATCTATTTATTTTGAACTGTTCCCGTTCATCCAGATATTGACGAGTGTCGCGTGATGGGGAACCTGTGCAGGAACGGCCAGTGTATCAACTCACTGGGCTCCTACAACTGCATCTGCAAGACTGGCTACACCACCGACATCACTGGCACACTGTGTGTGGGTAAGGTTCAGTTTCACCTCGAGCACCTACTTTATAGACTGTGCTGCTATTATGCCCGCCTCCCTTTCTCATTCCTGCTGGGCAGTAAAGTGTCGAAACTACGTGGGTGGACTTCCCACACACTTCTCTGAAAAAATGCAGCCCGAGTCTGCCTGTCTCATCATCTCCCCCTATGGAATTTCTGGCCTCGAGAACAAACTCTCTCTCTCTCTCTCTCTCTCTCTCTCTCTCTCTCTCTCTCTCTCTCTCTCTCTCTCTCTCTCTCTCTCTCTCTCTCTCTCCCTAGATGTGGATGAGTGCATCCAGGCACCAAAGCCTTGTAACTTCATCTGTAAGAACACAGAGGGAGGCTACCTCTGCTCCTGCCCACGTGGATACATCCTGCAGGAAGATGGGAAGAGCTGCCGAGGTGACACACACACACACACACACACACACAGTCAAACAGAGTGTCCAAATAACCCACATCAGCATCAGCTCATGAATCCAAGCTAGGCCCAATGCTGCTCAGATGATCAGATCAGTTGAGTTCAGCCCTCTGGACTCCGGTTCCAGGCGAGCTGGGCCCTCTGCCAGCGCTCTGCTCACTGTCCCAAGACGCTCCGTGTGGACTGATGTGGACTGATGTGCACGTGTACATGTGTAGCCCGTGACCAGAGCCTGTGACTCGCCGCGCTCTCTATTTGTCAGGCTTGTTTGGGAGTCTAAACAAAGCGTGCTCGCGGTGTTCGTTTTTTTTTTTTTTTTTTTGAAGGCCTCCCCTCGTCTTTATTTACCATAGCTTCAGTTTCCCCCCGCTCGGTCCCCCTCCGTGTTTCCGGTGTCTGGTTCATTGGCAGTTCATTTGTAGGTCACTGACTGTAGAAGGACTGGAATTTGAGTCACAGAAAAAAGAGCAGCCCCCGAGTACAGTACTACGAGTGCCGATCTGCGACGGCGTCACGATATCCCACGCTCTGT
Organism: Hoplostethus atlanticus; assembly: GCA_034670405.1. NCBI lineage: Eukaryota > Metazoa > Chordata > Actinopteri > Trachichthyiformes > Trachichthyidae > Hoplostethus > Hoplostethus atlanticus. Next base: position 4,133,528 of record JAXDDX010000009.1, read on the forward strand.
TCAGTATAAACTACTTAGCGGTTGTTTCTCTTTTGTTGTACTGTAAATTATAACTCATTCTCCGCTTCTTTCTCCAGATCTGGACGAGTGCTCAACCAAACAACATAACTGTCAGTTCTTGTGTGTCAATACCATTGGCGGATTCACCTGCAAATGCCCTCCTGGCTTCACCCAGCATCATACCGCCTGCATTGGTGAGACACACACACACACACACACACACAACACGGTTATATCCCTGCAAATGTTTCATTATCAGTAATGCTCTTTATACCTGTGTGGTATGGGCCACGTGGTGGGATGGCACTTCAATAAATTCAACTCTCAACTCACCCATCCTGCTCCCCCTGTCCAATACACGGAGAATTTGTCCTTTTACAACGTAATGTCTTATGGCATCTTCCATCCCGGCTCATAAAAGGCCCCTCAAGGCCCTGGCTAACCCTCACTAACCCCCTTCTCAGAGTTAATGGACTCCGGCTCATGTCACGCTGATCTTATTAGGCTTGACTGGTGTGTAGTCATGGCAGCTTAGCAATGCCTTGTTATGGAACGTTGTGGTGGATCGCCATGGCTACCGCAAGCTTTTTCTTTTTTTTTTTTTTCCCAGACCATAAGGCAGCGTGCATGACCTCACATCGAACCGGAGGAGAGGAGGCCTCGGTCTCGCCTATAGAGAAAAGAGCAGCGAGGAGGCTTTAGGGTTAGGGTCCACCTGCTCAAGTCCTAGCTCAGTAACTGCCCAAATCCAAAGGAACTGAACCCACAACCCATAAACATGTATATGACCCTCCCTGTGCAACTGGTTTAGTTTTCTCTGCTGCCAGTCTAGGACACTGACTGATAATGATCCTCACTTTAAAGCAATAGTGGTTGAAATCTTACTTGCCAACCCTCCCGATTTCCCTCCCCTCTCCCATTGTTTTCCTGTCGCGGTGCCAATTTCCTCCCATATTTTGATCAAATTTTAAAATCTGCTAATTCCCTATATTCCAGTCAGACAACTCACGTATTGAATATGAACATTTTTATTGAGAATAAATGTAAATGCCCATTTTATTTTGGCATCGAGGCTCCGTCTCGCATCGCTCCATGATTTAAAGCCAGCCAAAAGCGAGAGCAGGGAGAGATCAGTAGCAACCCCCCCCTGTGAGATACATAGGTAGCAGCAGAAGCAACGGTGGCAGCAGGGCGAGCAGCAGCAGAAAATGAGTGAGTGAGTTTGACAGCTTAAATAGACCGGGGGATTGACGATGGCAACACGCCGGCTCAGCTGACACATCAGCTGATCTAGGCTGAGTTGTCTGCTCAAAGTACCTTGCAGCTTCGCTTCACTTGTTAAAAACAGTAACACAAAAAGTCAAGCTCTATACTATCATGGCTGTTTCTGAACCGTCAGCAAAATACATTACACCCAAAATGTAGCCTCTGCGGTTGCGTTTATTAGTTCAGTAGCCTTCAACTCTGATCCATCATCAGACAACTAACTTCAGCCTCTCCTCCTCTCTGTGTAGACAACAATGAGTGTGCTACAGACCCCAACCTGTGTGGCTCCAACGGTGTCTGCCAGAACAGTCCAGGAAGCTTCAATTGCGAGTGCCAGCGGGGATTCTCGTTAGACACCGGTGGACAAACCTGTGAAGGTCGGTAACCAATTGATACCACCCTCGATATCAGCCAACTAATAGACAGGAAATTGGGCTCTTACAACAGTTGTGTGTGTGTGTGTGTGTGCCCCTGACAGATATGGATGAGTGTGATGGCAATCACAGGTGTCAACATGGCTGTCAGAACCTGGTAGGTGGGTACAGGTGCAGCTGTCCACAAGGATACCTGCAGCACTACCAGTGGAACCAGTGTGTGGGTGAGTGATGCCACCGGCGTTCCCTCACGCGCTCTTTTGCTCAACTAATATCAAAGTTCATTCCTTTCTCCGGAAAGGCTCAACCTTTTCCTTGCCCTGATGAGCCTGAGAGAAAAGGAAATGTTATTCTAAGACGACCTTCCGTCACACATATTGACTTACACTGATGCTCCTCGTCCTGCTTACTTTACTAAAATAGTTCCAGGGTTAGTTTATGTGCACATACAATTGACAAATTGTGAGGGTGAGACAAAGAAAGAGGCTTATAAAATCATTTCAGCCTAAAAATAAAAAATAAAAAATTTCAACTATATGAAACAGCGATTACACGTCATGTTTTGGTGTCAGTCCCTCAGAATTGAAGAGCAAGGGCTTCTTTCTAGACTCACCATTTTGCACTGACATTCAACAATCATACAGGGAGAAATCCATCGTTGAAAGGGCAGAGACACCAATTTCTCCACTGACAGTAGCCTCAATAGACCAGAATGCAATGCAGCCTCAAGACATGTTCTGCATTTTGCAGAAGGGGCTCAACTCTTTATCGCTATTACGCTTTCCATCTACACGTAGAGCCCACAGCTGAAATGCTCTGGCATTGTTCAGGCACATGCTTTGGGGGTTGTTGAAAGGCATTCTGGGAAATGTAGGAAATCACTAACTGAAGTAGAAGTGGACGAGGGAGGTTGAGGGAAAGTGGGTACAGCAAAAAGTTGAATTACAACGCTTCATCACAAAATTACTCCTCAAATGCATTGAACACACAGATTGATGATATATATCAGAGAGTATTTAAGGGTGGAATTTTCCTTTAAAGGAGAGATAGAAGTACATGAGAAGGATGAAGAGAGAAAATATATGCTTTGTCTTACTGAGGGAAAACTTCAAGCAGTTTGTTCAGCAGACAGTTTACAGCAGCCCAGTAGTACAGATTACCTTTTCAGAGTAAAAGCGCTGTTTTGCCTTCGGATCTCTCCACATGTTTATGACGTTCGTTCCAGAGTTTCCTAGTATTGTGTGTGTGCTCCAACTGCAATGACCTCTGTTTGTTTACTTCCTGTTGACTCCCTGTGACCCAGATGAGAATGAGTGTCAGAACAGCCAGATCTGCGGGGGAGCGTCGTGCCACAACACCCTGGGGAGCTTCCGCTGCCTCTGCCCTACTGGCTTCAACTACGAGCAGGCTGGCGGCTGCTCAGACATCAACGAGTGCTCCTCCACCCAGAACCCCTGCAACTATGGCTGCTCAAATACAGATGGGGGCTACCTCTGTGGTTGTCCACCTGGATACTTCCGCGCAGGACAAGGGTATGGGAGTGAGCGTGGGTGTGTGTGTGTGTGTGAGGTGACTTTAGGTGTATGTAGTTACTGATGGGCATGCTTGTGTTTCAGACACTGTATCTCAGGCGTGGGCTTTGGCGGTGGCTCCAGTATCGGACAGGGAGGAGGAGAGATGGATGATAATTCCCTGTCTCCCGAGGCCTGCTATGAGTGTAAGATCAACGGCTACCCCAAGAAGGGACGCAATCGTCGCAGCGCCAACTCGACTCTGGAGGAACCTCTGGAAGACATGCAGGTAATCTGTCTGTCCGTCTTCCTACCTGCCCGACTTGCCTATGTGTATGTCATTTTGTCTGACTGAAAACTGTCCGCGTTGTCTTTCTGCAGCCCGCTGAGGAGCTGGTCAGCCTGGCCAGCTTGGACATCGAGGACACCCTGCAGTTCCAACTGAACATCAGCGACCTGAGCAGCCGCGACCGCATCCTGGAGTTCACCCCGGCCTTATCCACCCTCAACGACCACGTGCGCTACAGCATCGACTTCGGAAATGAAGATGGCTACTTCAAGATCAACCAGAGAGAGGGCGTGAGCTACCTGCACCTGACCAAGAAGAAGGCCCTGCCCCCAGGGGCCTACTACCTTCAGATCAGCAGTATTCCCCTCTACAGGAAGAAGGAGCTGGCTGAGCTGGAGGACAGACATGATAAAGACTACCTCACAGGACAGCTGGGAGACATACTGAAGATGAGGGTGCAGATCATCCTCCATTAACCACCATAAGACTGAGACAGGCAGATGTTGCCAGCAGCTGCTAATCCAGGGTCAGGCTCAAACTCCCCCAAAAAGGCCAAACCTGCACCAACAGGAGGGGAAATCTCTGACTCTGGGTCAGTGGTTAGGGGCAACTTCTACCTTTCTCCAATAGAGAGAGAGGGGCTCGCCACCAAAGAGACAAGGGGGGAATGGGGGACTGCATCATTTGATTCCCAAAGATGATTCTACATATCATAGATACAATCTCGTGGCTTTTGTGTTAAAATGCCAGCTGAATCTGGCTGTATGAAAGATTCGATGGTCAAATGAAGAACATATTGCCCTGACAAACAACTTCAGCTGTGCGGAGAGTGAGTAAGGCTTTTAAGTGTAGGGTTTAATTTTGTATAATGATATGTGGAATCGGGCACCACTTTGAAGGGCATGTGGACTGCAGAAGGCTCTGAGGGCTGAGTTTTCAACACTCAGCTTAGGTGGAAGACAAGGGTGAGTCCCAATAGTCTTGAGCTGACTTCATTTCCTCCCCTCAGGCAAATGGCTGAACAAACCTGGATGCATGAAAGTTAAAGATCAAGTTTCTCCTTCGCCAGATTTTAGCTTATTGGAAGATAAAGGAATAGGAAGTGTTTAGGAGAGGAAAGGAACCCACTATGGACTATTGAGATGTAGCCATGTTTGAGCTTGAATGACTCCTTCTGCATATTTAAAACTATGCTTTTCCATCTTTCCTACTGACTAGAACAATTCATATTTACTGGTGCTAGCAACACAACCACATAGACTTCTGAATGCACTGTACTACTCTACAAAACTCAGTAGTCAACAACATGCAATCCCGTCGGCCGTTCTTAAGATTTCATGTGTCTTTGCAACCAAAACAAAGTTAGCTTCATAGTCTGTCTGCTCTCCTCTATACTACATGTAAATTAAGTGTGTTTATACTGTAATAATCAATGCCACTCTTAATCTATGAAGCATTTGTAAACTAGAGGAAGCCCCTGGAATGGAGGGGTTTGTAATGGTGCTTATAATGACCAACTACTTCCTTTGTAAACTGTGTATACATACACACACACCTGCACACACAACACACATTGTGATGATGCCAAACCTGGGCCTTCATGATTATGCACTGAGGTCTTCATGGCCACACATTCTCTCACAAGTACAATCAGTGCTGCATCACCACGGACCAGCCTTAAGACACCTGTCTGTGTTCTCTGTTCACATCAGTGAGGGTTTAGTTGTAAATTCACAATAAAAAAAAAGCATATTTTTGGTGTACATGTACTCAACGCTGTGCTTTTCTCTTTATCCATGTTGGATCAGTCTTGTAACAAAGTTCCACACGGCTGCTGGCCTCGTATTGGGACATTCCTCTTCAGTGTTTTGTCTGGTTCAAAATGAAACCACGTCAAGTGCAATATAATCACTCAGTGTTTTAGCTAGTAAAACTTACAATACCGTGACAAAAACAATTATAGAGCCATAAAATAAATTAAAAAAAAAAAAAAAAAGGCTAAAAAGATTACACACTGCACTAAGATGCAATCCTTGCCCTACATCGCCCCCATGTGGATATGAAGAAGATACAATTTGTGGTTTTAGATAATGGTGTGTCAGACAAGGGGGGAAGTTCATCAGACAATAGTCAATCCTTTATGAAGAATGTGTGATAATTGCGGTATAAACACAGGACTTTACAAATTAGAAAAAAACAACAACTTTATTTAATAGTCTCAGAATTATTTCATATTATATTGCTATATGCCACAAATATTTGGAGTTTTCAGTTGCGCCCAGTCGAGCCAAAGCCCCCATCTCCACGTGCTGTCTCATCCAGCGTCTGAAAGAAATAGCCAAACATTTGAGTAAATGATTAAAACAACTCTGATGACAAGACATAGAAAAAAAACAACAACAACAGCGTTATCGACATGCATCCAGTGAAGTGTTTCTAAAAATGCCAGCAAAAGTTATTTTCTTTGTTTTTACAGGTAACGTGTATGTTGTGTCTGTCTGATACTGGAGCAGATTACCTTTAGCTCCACAAGATCTGGGTAGTAGATCCTCTCACACACCAGCTGAGCCACTCGGTCGCCCTTTTTCACTGGCAGATGGGAAGGAACAGGTGGAGATGGAGACGATGCTTTGTTAATTATGCTGTACAACTGGTTTTCCTGACATTTGCACAACAAACAGTGAGCTCTAAAAATATTTGGGCAGCCAAACATTTTGTTTTAAATTCTTTAGACGTGAAACAATAACTGACAACTATAAGTTTCAGTGTAGACAGCTTTTATTTTATGAGTATTTTCAGCCCAGTAAATTTCATGGAGTCAAAGGTATTTGGACAGAATAAGAATAATTCCCAAGTGGGCCATTTTAATATGTAGTCAAGAAATCTTGATATGCAATGACTTCAATAATATCTATACACATCTGACTCATATTTTCTGGTGCTCTTGCAAGATTTTTTGCCCGTCAGAGTACTAGCTGTGGATGACACTTTACATGACAGTAAATTACTCTGAGACAGAATGGAGTACATGGTTGGCTAAATTATTACAACATCATCACTTTAGCCTTAAATCATCATGCTCCTCCAGTAGAGCTTCAAAATAGGCATGGATGAAGGTTTCTATTGTGTTGTTGTTTCTGTATGGAGACAGTATTGCATGTACGTGTGAGGAAAAAGCTTTCATCGTTGATGCTGAAGCTCACCTTCAAAGGCCTCTTTGCTGAAGTTGAAGAGCACAACTCCGACATTCCCTCTATAGTCCTCGTCTACAACTCCAGCTGAAAGGAAAACATCCAAATTAAAACAAGTGACTAAACCTGAGATAGAACAATCTATTCACATGAAGTCTCATCACAATCTAGTACGTTAGCTGTAGGAAACTCACCACCGACATCAATGAAGTGTTTTGCTGCCAGTCCAGATCTGGGTGCTGAGTGGGAGAGATGGTAAGAAACTATTATGGCCTGTTATGTATCTGCTATAATGTTAGCCAACAATGAAAAAACTAAACTGTACTGAACAGCCCTAGACATTAGGAGAAAGTGCATGAAATGCCAACTTGTAGGGGTTAACATTTACCAATATGCTTAACGGTTAGCTTAGTTGGCTATTAGTGTCAAACACTCACCCACTCTCCCATAGCAGCCATGTGGAACTGCTATCTGGATGTCTGTCTTCACGATGGCCTTGTCCATAGGTGCAATGGAGTAATCATATGCACTATTTGAATTCAGAAAGTTAGTTATGCTCTTTAGAGAAATAAACACTGTAATAAACACTCTAACACTTTAACGTTAGATTGCACCAAGGTTGCAACTTTTGTGAACAGATATTTGACCAGGCCAGTATTGCATCGGATAAAACTACCTAACGTTATCAAGCATAATGTCAAGTATAACCACCAACCTGTACAAGTCATAGCCTGCAGCTTTAGTTGACCCTCTGGTAGGTGTTGTGGCGTGCTCAGAAAGTTTAGCGAATTTAAGGACAATTCTGACATCTTCAAGTATTTCAGTCTTCGTTCTCTTCGGTGGAGAGACAGCAGTAGCATCTGCGACTTCTAGGGAAGGCATGTCGGAAAATGTTGCACAGTTAAATATCTGTATTGCACTAAATAACTAAGATCCTTTTGTTCAGATAATTTAAGGCAAAAAGCAAAAAAGACCAATAATTGTGCACTCTTTGTTGGCAGTCTAGTTACTATGTGTAAATGGATTTCCCGCGCTGCAAGATGCGCAGAACCAATGGGGAGCGTTGACGTCACTTATCTCCGCCTCTGGTTCACTTAGGAAGGAAGCTACTAACCATTCACTCTGGTACTGTCTTATAAGTACAATATTTTTTAAACTGTTTTCAACAGAAATTGCAGACATGTGTATATCTTATGATTACTCATACAACGGAGAGTGCTGCCAGATGATTTTCAACCAAATCTATTCCTTCGTTTTGTTGTTGAAAGACGTGAGACAGACTTTGCATTGCCCTAGACAGAGGGGGGCTCTGTCTATGAAAATCGCGCTAGCCACCTAGCCGCTAGTAAACCAGTGTGTTGTCTTGGTTAATTTACGCTTCGGCTTCCTATGTACTCCTCCCTCTAAAATACTTAATTTTTAATATTTTGTTATGCACTTGGGAGTTCAATAAAATTAACTATAACGTATAGAAATGCGAAAATAAATTCATTAAGTCACGAAGGAAATAAACTCTGTAACTATGGTAACACTTCCACCTTCAACGCTCCACTTTTTGTATGCAACTCTCGCGAGAAGGACTCGTTTATAAACAAGTGTAAATTAAAGAAAACAGTAAGTCTCTACATATTAGTATTGGATCAGAATGTTGCAAAACTCAGATTTGTGTTGGGTATATGTTCAGTACATGAGACGAATTGCCAACGTTACAAATACTAAGCTACCTAACGCTAGGCAGGCTAGCAAAGCTAACAACGACTTGACATATTGCTATCCATTTTGCCTTGCCTTTGCCATGGGCGAGCATCGGAGTATGCAATTCCCTTCCTAAGAAACGTGGCGCAGCAACAAAAAACGAAGAGACCTGTAACTGGAGATCTCTTCGCCTAAGTAACATTCGTATCATATTGCTTGCATGTCTACAAGTTACGTAGCTAACACAGCTAAGCCCTAATCTCCCGGACGAAGCTTCCTATCCCTCCCTCCTCCTACACACACTGCCAATCAGCTCGTAGAATTGGGTCTATCTCCACTCTGCTCCTAATGTAGGCCTATATACATTGGTGTGTTTTCTAATTTGGCAGGTGTGAAATTTTAATTATTTATTAACAAGCTATTTTCCAGGACAACATTAGAGTATTTTAAACACAATTTATTTTATTTATTTTCGTGGAGATCATACATACCACATAAATTTCAAGTGTTTTGCTGCCCTCCACAGGAAATGGATATGTATTTTTCACATTCAATGACAATGTCACAGCTTGAATACATATTTTTTGTGAAATCAAATTCTATTTATATATGAAAAAGATTTTGTATTTCTATTAAAATCCATCTGCTTCCTTCAAATGAGTCTTTTTGGCTGTACCATACCTTTTGACCCCAGGAGATGGAAATGCTGCTCTCAACATTTCAGAAAGATCCATCACATCCTAATGTCCAGATGTCCTCTGACTATCTATTACCACCCCTATTCTCACCAACTTACTTTCTACTTTTGACTGCTTGCCGTCTTGGCAGTGATGGTACACATTATGCCTCCTCTCCACAGAACTCTGTTTTGTGATGCAAGGCATGAGATGTTCCATATTTCCCATATGTGTATCCTACACACTACCACAGGATGCCTATACTTCTGACACATATAGCATGAATCTGTACATACACCCTTACCCGAAAATGATCAGATAAACCCTCTCTGGTAAATCTACATCAAGATAGAAAACATCTCACTTTTTTCTAACGTTTATGTAGAAATCTTCTCCACAAACGCTTGCAATTTCCCATAACCTCTCAACAATGATTGAAGTAGGTCCTCCAGTACTGACATGGTTCTCTGGCCAAAAAATATGTATGTCTGGTTAGCCCATCTAATCATCTAATGAATAATGACAATAAAAATAACAACTCAAAATTTTATTCATTCATCATTTCAGGTAATCACAATAATACATTTAAACACAAAGAAACACAATAAGATAAAACAACTGCACCAAAATATACAGAAGAAATGGGTTTACAATCTCTTGTTTCACTAAATTTTTCCTAAGCTTGTGGTGTGAAAGTAAAATAACTTTTAAAATTCTTAAACAGTATAGTGTGGAATAGATAAACTGCTTTATAATACAGCAACATATTTATACTCTTCATTGAATATCAAACAAAGCATTAAAACAACAATCAAGCCTTCAATACCATAGTTCAAACAAACTATAATAGTGATAGTTGCAAGGGTTGTTTGTTTCAAAAATATCCTCTGGTGAATTTAAACATCTACTGTATGCACTTATTGTACAAGTCCAGGTAGTGGGCATTGCAGCGACTAGCAGCGTAACTGGGACCCATTCTGGCCATGCTAGGAAAGACATAAGTGACTTTGCATTGCCCTAAACCCAAATTATGAGCAACTCAATGGACATATAGCAAACAATGTCTGTGTATCACACCATTTTGTTCATCCTTGTCCTTCATCGCAAAGAGTCTTAATGTTGTCAATCTGACTGTCCTCTGGAACAAAACTGAAATCTGTATCAGAAATGTGTTTTTCTATATTCATCGTAGCGTTATTCCTCACTCAGTGTTCATAGTGAACTCTGGGTACAGGAGGTGCAGCAGAGCTGTTGTTTACATGGTCCATCGTTATGATACAGCCATTTATGTCCTTTCTAGCAAGGTCAGCCGTTGTGGGTATAGGCTGCTTTTCAGCGCGTGAGGTGCTCAGGAGTAGAAAGTAAGCACACTCTTGTGGTTGCCTCTAATGAGCAGGGTGGGTGGGAGGCCCTTAGACAGAATGTCCAGCCAGGCCATGTAGAGGTAGTCAGACACGGATTCCTTACGAGCGATGGGCATGCTCCTGCAGGGAGTGATTGTACAGACAGTATATATTAGGCACTCATTTTGACTGACTGGATCAAGCTTCTCCATAACAAACAACAAAGGTTTTAAGGTCTTAGTTCAAAGGTATACAGAGAATAAAGTCAGTTCTATCCACGTACAACACAGAGGCTCCAGATGCTTGTACTTACACAATGATTAGATTGGCTGATCTAGAGTGTTCCTGAAGCAGCTCATTCAGTCGCACCTGGAGGTTGGTCTGTAAAGAAGCAGTTATTTTTTCAACTGTCTACATCTCACAATCGATGACGTATGGTGTTAAATGCACCAAACTAATAAATAATCACATATGGAGTGTTTTTACCTTCTCCTCAAAGGTCTCCAGCTCTTCGTCAGTGATTTTCCAGGGATACTCTTTCCGCATGGCCTCAGCCTGAGCAGTGTCTTTACTCCCCTCGTGCAGGCAGAAGGGCTCAATCATGTCCTGAAATGTCTTCCAGCTGGAGGAAAGCAGATAAGAATATGAGCTGACTGTGGAACATGTTCGTTTTTATCATGTGATATGATGGTGTTGTGAGGTGATGAAATTGTGCTGTTACTGTTGTACCCGCTGACCCCCTTGTCAACGTCGCACCTGAACAAAATGAATGTACTCACCTGTCAGTGCTGGGTTTGACGTGAATGTCATCAATGACATTGATGTCACTGCAGTTAATTCTGAATTTTTCCAACAGAGACTTCATCCTGCAGGGCAGAGAATCACACATTCCCAATTATGTTCAGTTAAAAGCTGGAAGAACAGCTACCATAATGTGATTTTGGTGGCTCATGAATTTCGCTAACTGTTTTTTTGGATTTTACTATGCCAATTTATTTGCCCACTCTTAACTTCCACCGATAATGAAACCTTAATCTGTTTTTGTACTCACTCTAGTTTGTCCAGGTCACTGCGTTCAGGCTGCCCTGCAATGAAGATCCTCAATTTACAGTCCTTCCACTTCTTCCTGGTGGTGAGGATGTAGGGCAGCAGCAGGGTCAGACCTGAGAGAGAAAAGGTGTTATCATGCATGTTGGATTTATATGAAAAAAATCAAAAAGTTTTCATCTTTATTTTACCAAGTGTAGCTGATTTTCTTGTTAACTCAGGTCACGACACAAATCAAGCGCCATAGCAGAACTGCAAGGTTGACAGATTTTTTCTTGTACTTTTTTTTTTACAAGGAACGTATCGGACAGCTCAGTCGGTAGAGCATGAGACTCAGGGTCGTGGGTTCGATCCCCACATAGTGTCAACTATCACCTCTGTAAGTCTGCTAAATGACTGTAGCGACTGTAATGTAATGTAATTCAATCTGTATCAGAGAGGATGTGACAAATACAATGTGACAAATGTCTCAAATACAATATACGTGTGATACTTGACAGAGGTGTGCCTAGGGAGACAAAGACCTACCTCCATCATCAAACATCCACCACACATCAATGGTGCCTTTAGGCTGTTTCTTCTGGAACTGAGTGCTGGCCTCCACCAGCCTCTCGTTCATCTTGGCAACCTGCGGGGACGGGGGGCTGCACACAGACACTGAGAGAGAGAGAGAGAGAGAGAGAGAGAGAGAGAGAGAGGAAGAAATGAGAGGCGATATAGAAGGAGGAACAGTAGGAGGGAGTTTAATGCATTGACAGAGGCTCGCGAGTTGAGTCGAATGGGAAAACAAGCACAAAACAACATTAAGAACTGACACGACATCAGCAGGAGCAGCCAGCTCCCAAGTCTAATGCTCCAATGAGTGCGATGCAGATTGAATACTAATGTCCATCAGTCTCGCCAAGATGCAGTTCAGTGTTTTTTGTGTGTGTGCGTGTGTGTGTGTGCGTGTGTGTGTGTGTGTGTGTGTGTGTGTGAGAGAGAGATGAGTGAGAGGTTGTGAGCCCCCGCTGCTGTCTGGATTAAAGGGCTGCTCTCGGAGACGCTTCTCGTACTGGACAAGAGGGAGCGTATTATTGGATTACACTCTCACAGACGTCTTTAGAGGGAGCACTCCATTAGATTATGTCTCAATGGGAGGGTAGAGAAGTTCCCAAAAATGCTGCGCATCATTGGTTTCATTTGTTAAATGTATTCTTTTATTCTGAGTCGATGGAAATGTGTGTGTGTGTGTGTGTGTGTGAAAGAAAGAAAGTCAGAGATCTGAGGTACGTCAGAAGTTTCCTCCTTGACATATCGTAACCTGTAGACTAAAAGCCTCTGTGAAATGTCAGGTCAAGTAGGGTTGATGAATGTTTACCTCTGGTGGTCAGCACTTGTCTAGAGGATTTCCTGGACTTCCTGAAGAATCCTTTTCCTTTACCTCCGTTGGGCATCCCCTCATTCTCCAGTGCCTCCTGCTCCTGTGCAGCCTTCAGCGTCTCCTCTAGAGGGGAATAAAAAAAAAAGAATTTGATTTCAAACCAGGCTCTTACTCGTCTCTTCTACCGTCATGTAATAATTGCATGTAACAAAAATGAACTTGTAATGGTGACTAGGCTGTGTCATGGATTCTGCGTGTTATCATGAAGATTTCTGCAGAAGGTCTCTCTCTCTCTCGGTTCAAACAACAGTGATCTGGTAGTTACTTTGGTATTTTATCTCATAGCTACTTGCTTGACCTTCATCTAAGATATGATGCATTTGATCTACAGACCAAAGAGCCCTGTCTTATCAATGTTATCACAAGTCGATTGGCTTGTTAACATGAAAGCGCGCACACTATGGTCACACTACAGTTGTTGCAGATTAGATGTTCTTTGGTAAAAGTCGGTGTCATTGACCGCATGGCGAGTCTTCTCTTAGACTCCCATTCTAAACTACAACAAAGTAGTATGATTGTTGAATGGTTGAATGGTGCAAAACGGTGAGTCTAGAAAGAACCTCTTGCCCTTCAATTCTAAGGGAGCGACACCAAAATCTGATGTTTACTGTTGTATGTCCTACTCCATTGTAGCTGTGCTGGAAATATCTCAACGTGACGTCACTTTGTCTACGTTTGGCCACTTATCCATGGGAATAAAAAAACTGTTAAAGTGCTTTAGGGTGGATTCTTCCCTTTTAGAAGTGATTTAAAAGATGATTCTGAGTTTGCTAACCTATGTCCCACAGTCAACGGGATGCATATGGCCTTCAGTTGTGATTCCAAACTGCAAAACAGTTTCAAAGGCCATGCTCCAGCTCATAGGGGACTAAACGGTCTGCAATGAAGCGAGGGGGCTGAACTAGCAGTAAAAACAGTTGTCGGGGTGTCGCTGTTAACGCTAGGAGTGACTAATAGAGAGCTAATTATTACTTAAAATGGCTTGAAGCTGTAAAAGGTTTGTTTGCGTTTGCTTTCTTTGTAAGTCAGTTAACAATTAAATGAAATAGATTGAGATCATTGCTGAAGAATGTGTCAATGGAATTAAAAAGTTGAAAAAACTATATCTGCAAACCTGACATAGTGGGAAAATGATTGACAGGGGTCCAGGTTACATTTTGACAATGAAGCTGTAGCTGTACTCAAATAAAGCCCTATATGGAAATCATTTTGTGTGAGCAATGAATGAGTCCAGTGAAGACGTTTACCACTCACCTTCTATTTGTAACATTATTTTGAAAGGACTCCCACTCACAGGATTAAGGGCACACTGCAGCATCTACCCCATTAAGGCCATTAAGTCCACTGTTTACTTCACTGGTATTTAACAGCATTTTTACAACGTACCATGAGATGTTAATGATGTGAAATTGTAGGAGCAATGGTACGGAAACGTCCACTTTTTGAGTGTATGAGAAAGCATGAAGAGGCAGATTTTCATACCAACCTTTTGCCTCTATGATGTGAGACATGTCGAGCCCCTGGTTCACCCTCAGGACCATCGTTCCATACTCAAAGTCAAATGCATCACTGGCAAATAGGAAACAGGGAATTAGGACAACAGCTCAACGAGGACAAAGCTCTTCTATGCATTTTTAGCTATTGTTATTATTATTATTAAGTGTGTGTGTGTGTGTGGGTGGGGGGGGGGGGGGGGGGGGGGTGACTTACTGCAGCACTCCCACATAGCTCTGTACTGTGTCTTTGCCAGTAGTCCTCCAGTCTCCCTTGAAGCCTACCATTAAGGTGTTTGGCTTCAGACGACCCAGACCGGAGGCCTATAAGGTAACAGACAACACTCACTGAGCTGTTGACCAAAACAACACAGACACCATGTGACATTGGCGTTGCAAAACCTGCCGTCTAGCTTAACAGAAGAAAAAAAAAAAGTCTCCAGAAAGTTTCAGAATGTGAAGCTGTTTTACTGCTATGGGGTTATGGCCAGATCACCTAGCAGATCTCCCTCTGTCTGCGGGGCATCTTCCAATGCAGTGTTAATCAATTATAGCTTTTAATCTGCCGTGCTGTTTGAAGTAAGCAATCCGGACAATAAACCAAGGCCTTATCTCGGGGGTGTGATAGCCAGAGCCATAAGACTGTTCTCCTCCTGCTCCTCATTAACTCTCTCCTCTTCTACCTCCTCCGCTAATGGCTCGGCCAGATCCTTCAATCTGGTCTAGGACCAGAATCATAACAGAGCAATAGATACTCAGTGTTGGGAGGAAGAGAAGCGTCAATAAAAACTGCTCCTGCAGCATTGAAATCCGGTGTTTCTCTGTGATCAAATGTTGATGTCATTTCTCAATAAAATAAAAATGAAATGTATTTTTCTGTTAGAAGTGTTTGCTAATTCATGACCATACTAACCTGCAGCAGGGTCCCTGCCCCTTCCCTGAAGTTGTCACAGGCCACGGCAGCATAAAAAGCCTTGCGTTTCCTCTTGTTCAGCCACAGCTGGTTCTTCTCCATGCCATCGTTCAACTCTTGAAGGACCTCTGATCTCGGGCCCTGTGGAGAGGTCGCAACATTCTTGGGTCACCGTATGTCATAACAGCTGTGCGTGTGCGTGTGTGTGTGTGTGTGTGTGTGTGTGTGTGTGTGTGAGAGAGAGAGAGAGAGAGAGAGAGAGAGAGAGGTCCCACCCACCACCTCTTTCCTATTCAGAAGACATAATTGACCCTGAACTTCAGGCATCCAGACAGTTGGCATTTCTCTCAGCCTCACCGGGTATTAACTTAAATAGCTTCTGCATGTGACGACTCAAAGTCTGTCCTTGATGTGGAAATCCTGATTTGAAGGTTGAAATTTGAATAAAGGTTGGAGGATATTGCCAAGACTGTGTGCTGCTTTTGTAATTCATCTGTGGTTTTGTTCTTACCACGATCACTTCGCAGGTGAGACAGAGTCCATAGTTCTTAGAGAACGAGTGAGCCAAGTCGAGGAGAGCTGGCCTGGTCTTTGCCGAACCTGCCAGTAAAAGGATCTGAGGCCTGGAAAAAGGGAACAGAAATATATCACAATGTTGCCCAGTATCTTCAGGATTTCTAATATCCACGCTTTATATTGTGTCCTGTACTACATGAACCCGTAATGACTTACCTGAAGTTCTTGACGTGGTCCTCTACTCCAGACAGAGACAGAGCGTTGCTGACGGCGCTCACAAACGTCACCGCCTGAGTGGATGAACCCCAGTTCACGTCTAGAGAAAACAGGTCAAACAGGTGAGTGCTCACATACAGGCGGTATACCGTATATGCACGTACGTTCACACTCAGGCATGCACAGACAGCTCACCTGGCTTTTTGACCGTGACGTAGAGGTAGAGGAGGATTTCAATGGCATATGTAATAAGAGCAGCCCACCAGTTGATAACAAACATGACGCCACAGCAGAGCATTGCCCCCAGCAGGGATAGCCACATGTTGTAGAATTTAAATCCTGGTCTCCATCCTAGAAAAGACAATAGTCAGTAAGAATCTGCAAATGTGCAAATCTGCCTTCTGTCTTGTTTCAAGATAATGACACTTGTTTCGAGAAAATTCCTGAAATGAGTGAAACCGCATTGAGACCTACCTGGAGACTTGGCGTAGGATGCATGGAAACAGGAGAAATTGATGAGAGCATACGACGCCAGGAAGAAGTTGGAGATGATGGGAGCGATGGCGTTCAGATTCCCTATAGAGACACAGACCAGCATCATGTTGAAAGATGTATCTGAGATTCTCCCACACAGCAGAAAATAGATATATTAACAAGTCATGTAATATGGTATTGACAGACTTTTTCACTTGCTTTAAGGTAAAAATGATTTTAAGACTAATTGGCTTGTTAAGATGGATAGTTTTTGCAATGCAAAGACACCATAGACAGACAGACAGACTTAAACTGACCAATGAGAATGAAGGCTACAGAAATGAAGAAGGTGAGGACATAGCCACGGATTGGCTCGTTGTTCTTGCCATGACCCTTGGCAAAGAAGTGCAGGATCTTGTAGATGTTGTCTTGGCACAGTGCCTGAGGAAGGACAGAGTCTGAGTTAGAGAAGGATTATTGCTCTCAGGATTTACTTCAGTGCAGAACTCCTCTATACTTTTACTTTGAAATCCATGCAAAGTGGTGAGTTTGACTGACCTGGAAGACTTTGGGAGCACTGACGAGGGAGGCCAGGGCTGAGGAGAGGGTCGCCGAGAAGGTTCCAGCAATGATGAGGGGGCCAAAGCCTGATACCATGGTCATCACCTGGACCAGAGGTGAGGAGAAGAGAACATAATGGTTGGAAATGGAGCTCTTTATATACAGTACTGTACAAAAGTCTTAGGCACCCTAGATTTGTTTATATGGAGTGGAGCCTGCGAAGCTACTTCAGGCAGATAAAAATGTATTTTCAATAAAAATATTTCATAATCAATACATGAGTTGGTTGACTGAAATAAATTTGGTCTTAGATGTTTTTTTGTTTTGTTTTCTGCATTAGAGTTTTACATTACTGCTCTCTATGGTACATTTTTTGATATTTAGAAACTTTTCATTTCATTATTTTTTGAAAGCATCTTCCCTTTACGAAATTGTTTTACATGTGCCTAAGACTTCTGCACAGCGCTGTAGGAGGGAGGGGAGCAGTTCTAAGAGCATTTTAGGCTCAGAGGTTGTGTACCTGGAAGTTGTGCATCAAGCCAAACTTGCATTCTTCTACTGCACAGGAAGAGAAATCATAGCCCAGCTTACAAGCAGCTACCGCTGAGCCATTACACGCTGTTCCCATGGTGAAGTTAGTTATGATTCCCGTGGCATCACGGACAACGGTTGCAGCTGACCAATAAGAGAGGAGAACAGACACAGTGCTTAGAAATTATTTCTTAAATGTCTAAGAAATACATTCACAGATATACTGTATATTCTCCTACTTGCAGGATTACTTTGTTAACATAACTTAAGGTATTCCTTGGAGTGCACAAGTATGCAATGTATGTGTCTGAATGGAGTCTTGGGCTTTCTGCTAATAACTAAGGGAGAAATTTATATAGGAAACAAATGTTAAAGCTGCCGACTAAATGCTTCAGAATAAAGTCCATCAGTGGAGTTGAATTTCATCGACTATTGTACTTACAGACACAGAGGCCCACAGCCAGGTAGGTGACACCGGTGATCAAAATGGCCAGCAAGGTACCTTTAGGAATGGCTGCTTGGGCATCCTGTAAAACAACATACATCTGCATTAGAAGAGGGCGCATTCCAGTCACCACAGTGGAGATGAGGAAAATACTTCATTACAGACTGATAAAGAGAAGTAATGAAGTGATAATGATAAAGTTTTTGCTGTGCAAGTTTTCTCTTTTGCTGTCTTTGCTCTCAAGGTTCAGTGCATGGGCTCTTATGCAATGACCTCTATTTTGTTCGGTTGCAGAAAGTTTACCTTCAAGTCACCAGAGATGTTGGCTCCAGCCAGAATACCCGTAGCAGCGGGGAAGAAGATGGAAAACACCGAAAAGAATGACTCTCCATCTCTCCAGTCTGGAGCAAAGTTCTCTGAGAATATTAGCGCTGTGCAAAACAAAAAGTGAGAGAGAGAGAGAGAGAGAGAGAGAGAGAGAGAGAGAGAGAGAGAGAGAGAGAGAGAGAGAGAGAGAGAGAGAGAGAAGGGTTTAGGTGAATAGTGCTGTGTGAATGTGTCAAATGTCATTTAACGAAATTATTTTCTTGATGAATGTTTGCATTCGTTTGGACAGAGTGTCTCCATTGTATTCTTACAGTTATAATTGAAGAAGCCTTCGGATTTTTTCTGTGTGGTTGCAGGAATGAATGTTCCTACAAACAGGTTCACTATGGCCACGAGCAAGATAATGAGCAGGACGATCTGTGCCTATGGGGAGAAAATATTAGATAACAGTGAATTAAAGTTACGGTGAGACGTTTTGCCTCAACAGGCCCTGTGATGAGTGAACATCCAGCATAATGTACATTTCTCACCTTGGCCTCCCATTCCATTCCAGCCAGTGATACGCCCAACAACAATACCACTGTGATGCAGCCAACGATCCTGATGTCGCTTGTTACGTCTATCATGAGGGCATCATTATCCTGTGAGGGGCAGACGGGGGCATTGGGGAGTATAGTCAGAGATTTGGTAATGACATATGTTGAGGGGTGCATTTGATCAACAAAACCTCACATACTTTGAGTACGTCCACCAGGGTCTCAGCAAATCCCACCACGTACATGGCTACTGCAATCGCATTGGCGAGGGCAAAGATCAGACCAATGGAACCGCCAAACTCTGGGCCCAGACTGCGAGATATCAAGTAGTAAGCTCCCCCTGGAATGACACAAGCACACACACACACACACACACACACACACACCCAATGGTGGATGATTAATCACCACATCACTGATTCATTGACTTCATGTCAGGGCAAGTCAAGTGTGCTATAAAGCAGAGGAGGCTTTAGGTGGTGACATCCAGGTGCAGCTAGGAACCTTGTGTGTGTCTTTATCAACACAAGCAACGCCTCCTGGTCACGCCATTCTCCCAGTAAAAGATTTTATGTCAGAGTGAGTTTGTGTTTAAAAAAAAAAAAGCATTCAAACTGTTGGTGTCAGTTGCAGTCACTCCCTTTGTGGTTTAGTTCCTTGTGGGTTATCTACTAAGACTACAAAATACCACTACAAAAGGTTGTCTTTCAACAAATGAATGCAGTTTTTTTGGGGATATCACCCTACTTTTCTATATGTACCATGCTGTGGTGTAGTTGGGTTATTGATGCGTTGTCTTACCTCCTCTGACCACCCCATTGGTGCAAATGGCAGACATGGATAAGCCAGTGATAGTGGTCACCACACAGCTGAGACCAATGACCACCATTCCCAGACCTGTAATGCACACAGTTAAGCAACTGAACAATTATTTTTCATAGCAAGTGAAGTGTAGCTGTGCTGAATCCTATTCAGGTGTTAAATCTGCGTGCTCACTGGCTGTGCACGAAAACATTCTGGCTGTGAAATAAAGCCCTCCTCCCCACAGTCACCTCAAACACCTTGAGAATAAAGTGGAGCTGTGATGTGTCCCAGGGGGCCTGTTCTCAGGACTAATTGTTCCAGGAGGCTGGAGGCTATGAGTTACAGCAGTCTGCCGTACCTACCTCTACCTGCTGCCTGCTGCCTGCGGCTTTCTCTGCTTCTCAAAACCATTTAGCTACGCTCCCTGAACAAAAGCTTGTGCTGATCAATAGGTTCTTAGTGAATACACTCATGAAGCCATAACAAACCCCCCCCCCCCCCTCTCTCTTGGGCACACACCGACACACACACACTATTCAGGTTTGGCTCTCTGAATAGGTCATTATGAATGCTTAGTCAGGTTAGTTCAGTTGAATCTGCCCCAAGTCAATCACTCCCTGCTGAGTAGTGGAGGATATAATCCCCTCTCTCTAGTCCCCAGCAGTTCTGATGTGTGTCCTCACAACCCAAACATTTCAGGCTCTGTCCGCTCTTGCCCCAGACAACATTATTAAAATGGAAAGAAGCCCGGCCCGCCTGGCCTGGGCTGGGAATCACATTGGGTTCGTCGATGTAGAGGGGCTGGACTCTTACGGGAAGACTGAATGTGCTCAGGGACTCTGTATCCCTGTCTCACTCACCCCAGCCAGCCTGTCCAAACACCCAGGACAGACGGATGAACAACATGACACCCCATATGTTCAGCATGCATCTCACCTATGGAAGACAACAACAGACACAGGGCTTAAAGTCTTACTTCTAAACTCTGGATGGATATTGAACATGCATATCCTTCTCTACCAGACGGTGATGTAACTCTGGACTCCACTGTCAACCCAGCTTGTTTTAATTGTTTCTATTTAAGAGACAAACAGGGGCTAGAGTAACTCAATTTACCAACATTTATTTTTGCCATGTAGGTGCCAGCAGACATGATCAGCCAGCGGGGCTACTGTGTCCAGCGAAATGAGAAGCACTCCCAGGGTCTGGTCTTGTAAGCCCCACTTGGCCCTATTGTGCTATGCGGGACATAAAGGGCCACAGTAACCCAGAGAGACCCCGCTCCTATAAAACAAGGGAAGCCCATCGTGACCCAAACCAACTCACCAGGACTCCCTTTATCCAGCCAAACTTTACTCCTCCTGCCTTTTTCTCGTTGGTAATGGCAGACTCCACATCATCAGAGGGGGTCCCTTCGCTCCCCTCCCCATCATCCTCCACCGTATCTGGCACCGAGATTGTTCCATTCTTCTGGAAAAAGGAGAGGCAAATACAAGCAAACAAAAAAAAGAGATTTAGCTTGGCAGAGGAAGCATTGATTAAGTTGAATCTCAATAATTTGCTTTTATTTTCATATGATTATAAGCGAAAGAGTGTTAACTGAGCATGGTTATTTTCTGGAAATGAGGTTTCTGGGTCAGACTCAATGCTTTCTGTCAAGAGGAGATGTCCTTGCATGTCCTTGCATGTGCATGTGGGTTGTGTGTGTGTCTTTCTCCTGCCTTCTCTGTTTAATGCACAGGAGAGGATTGGCTACAATGCTGTGTGCCTTTAATGCACAGGAGAGGACTTGGGGACCAGGAAGAGGGGACCAATGCGTCTGATGAAGATTGATAAAATGTTTGCAGAGGCATTGCTCTGCTGTGTACATGTCCTTGAAGGCTACACTTTCAAGGAGAGAGGAAAGAGAAAAATGGAGAGAACAAGTCAAATGTAATTTTAACTTTCATATATATAGAATATTGACTGACTGCCACGTGTGCTCCTATGTCTGATTTAGTGTGACCTCTCAGTTCCGTGTTGTTTCCATTAACTAAGAGAGAGAGAGAGAGAGAGAGAGAGAGAGAGAGAGAGAGATGGCTACCAACTGTAGTTACCATAAACAAAGGCGTTTCAGTGGCGCTGGCTCAGAGGTTGTGATTAGAACAGATTCTATTGAGCCATGCACATCTTAGACTCCGAAAAGCACATCCAATCATGTTTAGTTTCATAAAGATGTCAGGATCATTCAAGTGGGGATAGCCAAATGTTAATACAGTAAATGTACCATGGCCATTTTCAGTGGTAAATGACTATGAGTTAACCATACTTTATTTAGCCTAGCATTGCCAGGGGTTAGACAACATAAGCTTGGCTTTGGCAATGTGCAGCCATCAGCTTTGGATACCAATTTGCCCAGAATAAGTTGGTGATCCATTTAAATCTCTGGCTCCTGGCCAAGAGTTTAAAAAATGCTGCTCTTAAGAATGTTTTTCAGATATCGATGAGTGGGTGGTAGATAT
This sequence comes from Hoplostethus atlanticus, assembly GCA_034670405.1. Classification (NCBI taxonomy): domain Eukaryota; kingdom Metazoa; phylum Chordata; class Actinopteri; order Trachichthyiformes; family Trachichthyidae; genus Hoplostethus; species Hoplostethus atlanticus. The sequence goes on from JAXDDX010000009.1 coordinate 4,155,661, forward strand.
CCTCATGCATTTATGCTTTCTTTAAAAATAGCTTAGAGTGGGAAGATAAAATACTTTTTTGCTGGGGTGGATTGCTAAAAGATCTGTAAGAAAAATGTGCATCGTTAAGATATGCAATACAGAAATGCAATATGTGTTTGGTTCAGGCTGGTCTGGTCTGGTTAAACCTATAAAACACAAATGACCTATAACCTTATCTGTTTTGCAACACAGGGCAGTATAAAAGTCTAAAGTGTGACAATTGTGTTTACTACGCTCTTAGTGATTCCTTTTCGTCTTTTTTAGTTTTACAAGTATTTAGGTAACGCAATTAGGGTTGAACTGTGGTCAGTGAAAGACAACATGTCAATGATGTATGAATGATTAGACAACTATAAAACATCTTATTTCACTCCCTTTTGATTCTCTGTCTTTGTTGGTGAATCAATGAGCTGAATCTGAGGCTCAGGGAGAGAAAACAGCTGTAAAGCACTTTCTGTAGGAGGTGAAGAGAAGAAGTAGAGGAGAAGGGATGCAGGCGGTGTGTTGCAGGGAGGACAGACAAAACAGATATGGGAGCAATATACATGAGTGACGAGGATCTGTATCAGCCAGATGAAGCACACTCGCCTACTCACCATCTGCAATCTCTACACACACACACACACATATACACGTACCTTCTGAAACTCATTGTGGAGGTCCTGGAGAGACGGTCGGGTGGCCCGGTGACCACTCACGCTGCCTGCATTACAATAGAAGTCAATTTTGGGCACTCGATCCAAAGTGTCATGACCGAAGGCGCTGACCACCGAGGGCCGGACTGCTCGGTGTTCCCCGTTAGAGCAGCCGTTACTGTTGGTTCCAGAGAAGGCCGTCTCCTCGTACAAATGGGGATCATCATCCCCAGTCCTGTCATAAGCTGCGTTGACATTCTCCCCTCCATTAGGCTTGCACCTCTCCATCACGAAAGCTGCAGGAGATTCTCAGATCCAGTAAGCAGAGGTAAAGCTGCACTGTGGGTCTTCAGTCATCCAACAATGTCATGAAATGTTACCAGACTGGTACGGTTATCCTTATATACTTGGTGTACCTGCTTAGGAGTGAATGAAATCTCTTCTACTACTCTAACATGTTTAGGCTACGTTTGGCTCTGATGGCCAACTTTTATAGCCTGCATCCCATGGTCGCACACTGGCAGCCAGCTATTGGCTAACTCTTTGGATCAACCCTCAGAAACCTGAACGAGGGGTGTCAGATATGTCCTTGCTCCGTCCTAGGGGACACAAAGGCATTGCTTAACGATTAACCAAGTCATAAACGCCAAAGGAGAGATAAAGGCGCTCATTGCTTGAGCTCTGGAGAATTGATTACTAATATTATTGCATGAAGTGCAAGGCAACAGCACATGTTGTTCTGTGGTGGCAGTTTATGAGGCTGTGGTCAGTATTTCCTCAGAGCTACGAGGCCCCCCTTTGGATGAATCACCAGGAAACCACATGGAAGTTCACACTTGAGGAAAACTTCCATTGACCATGCAGGAAAAGTTTCAAGGTTACAGGCTCTTAATGGTATGCTATGACTGCGGCAGAAAAAAATGTTAATATGGGATGATCCTTACGGGCGGCAGAACAAAAGCTCTTCATTTCATAACGGATGTAGAATCAATAGAACACTAAGACACCATGATGGAAGTCAGAGTGTCACAATATCATATACTCATATACTGGGTTCATAAAAGTTGATTAAACACAACAACACATTGAGAGGGAGGGTTTGATTCGGTGAGCACATGCACCTATCCAGGGAGAAAATGAGAGTTAATATGAGACGGCGGTTTACGGGAACACGCTGGAGGCACTTCTCTCCAGCCACATGACTTCTGAAGTGCCTTTAAAAGACCTCTTAACAGGTAAACTTCCTTATTACTGATCAGCCACAGTGATTTATGTACTCAGATTGAACGGCAGGCAGGCAGGCTGACCTTGGCTATATTGCAGTCGGAGAAAAATACTCTTGGAATGTGTTTTTAACTGCAGACTAAAAACAAAGAGGTAATCAGTGCCTATGATTATTAGAGTCTACACCTTTGAATCAGAGTGGTTGAAAAGTTGCTGCAATATTCTTCAAGAATGGTAACGGCTGCATCATGGAGAACAGGGGGAATTTTCCACATGGGATGTAACTGTTCCTGCACTGCAACTATCTCTACTCCTGCCTCAGTCTACAGTCACTCACTACTCCAGCTCAAAATGCAGCAGCTGCTTTTAACTGCTACTCTATATCTACAGTTTTAGCATACACATATTAACATCTTTAAAGTTTGAGGATTCTTTTTTGTAAAATAAAATGTTTTATTTTACAATTACAATATAGTATTATTGTTTAAAATCATTTAAAATAAGGTGTAATTCAAATATTCTGTAACTGAATCATCTTTATGTGGACCATGGATGGATGAGATCTTCTCTTGTATGCCTATTAAATACAAACCATTGCCTATTTGGCCTCACTTTATTGTTCTTATGCCTATTAAGACTAAAGTCCAGAATCCAATATTTTTTTTTTCATTTTATTTTAAGGAAATGTGGACCTACAAATAGTCAATAAAAGGACATCCAAGGAGCTTTTTTAATCGCAAGGCCTCATTTACAATCAATACAAAATAAATTATTAATCATCAAGTGTGTTTATAATTTTATAATCATTAATAACTAATAATAAAACATTTCTTAGTCATTACTCATTAAGTGACTCTTCCTAACTGGCTTCTAGATACGTTCACCATAGTTAAGGCCAAGTCTAAGAGCCCAAACTGTCAAGGCCTGACCACCCTCAGTCTTTAGTCTAGATTTCAGATCGGCCAGGAGGGCTCTGCCTGAGGATTTCAGGTTGTAGTCCTGCTCATGAGGAGTAAAATAATCTCAGATATAGCTAGGGGCCAGACATTCCTGAGTCCTGATACTGATCAGTAAAATCTTCAAATCAGTCCTATAACAAACAGGCAACCAGTGCAGAGAAGCTTAAAGGACTCCAGCGACATTCTGGGAAATTGGCTTGTTGGTCAATTTACCCTTTATGTGACGGGGAGGATTGGCAGAAAACAATAGAAAACAAAAAGCTCTGGATTATTAAATCTATCTTCTCAGATAATGTTAGTTGCTTACAGGCACGTAACATACTGTATGCTAATACGTTAGCACGTGCACAGACACAAGAGATGATTTTGGTGGTACACCAAAATTATATAACATGTGAAAGTCCACCTGTCACCTGTCAATAACAATAAGTTATCTGGATCCAGTTTATTGACTGAGGCAGGAAACAGGTCATCCCACTTCTACCCACCTTTATTTTATTAACTAATACATATATAGACTAGTATAACCACCTCCTCTCTGGCTATTAGGTGCTCACTGTGCCAGGCTATTAGGCTATTAGGAGCTCATCCAGGCTCTTGTTATCTCCCGCCTGGACTACTGCAACTCCCTCCTTGCTGGTGCCATCAGACCTCTGGAGCTTGTTCAGAAAGCTGCAGCTCGTCTGGTGTTCAACCGCCCCAACTTCTCCCACCCAACTACCCTTCTCCGTTCTCTACACTGGCTCCCTGTAGCAGCTCATCCAGGACCCTGGTGCTAGCCTATAGGGCAGTGAAACAACACATTATGTAATAACACCGCATTATATATATATTATGGTGGTTATTACAAAATGCGGGAGTTGGACTTTGATGAAAATGTAATAATATGGTGCATTGTGTGCACCAAGTCCAACTTCTAACCACCACAATATGTAATAATTACAAAATGCGAGGAAATTTATTACAAATTTGTTCAGGCTGTGTATTACAAAATGCGGCAGATTATTACATAATGCGGTGTTATTACATAATGTGTTGTTACAGGCAGTAAAAGGAACAGCTCCTTCTTACCTCCAGGCTATGGTCAAGCCTTACACCCCTGCCCGACCACTTCGCTCTGCTGCCTCAAGGCGACTGGTTGCCCCGTCGCTCAGAGGCCTCACGGCTCTTCTCTGTCCTGGCCCCACAGTGGTGGAATGAACTCCCCACTGATGTCAGGACAGCAGAGTCGCTGCCCATCTTTCGCCGCAGGCTGAAAACCTACCTCTTCTACTACCCTGACCCTTCCTCTTCAAGAAACACTACCTTGACCCTTCCTCTTCAAGAAACACTACCCTGACCCTTCCTCTTTAAGGGACACTACCCTGACCCTTCCTTTTCAAGAAACACTACCCTAACCCTTCCTCTTCAAGAAACACTACCCTGACCCTTCCTCTTCAAGGGACACTACCCTGACCCTTCCTCTTCAAGAAACACTACCTTGACTCTTCCTCTTCAAGAAACACTACCCTGACCCTTCCTCTTCAAGAAACACTACCCTGACCCTTCCTCTTCAAGAAACACTACCCTGACCCTTCCTCTTCAAGAAACACTACCTTGACCCTTCCTCTTCAAGAAACACTACCCTGACCCTTCCTCTTCAAGGGACACTACCCTGACCCTTCCTCTTCAAGAAACACTACCCTGACCCTTCCTCTTCAAGAAACACTACCTTGACTCTTCCTCTTCAAGAAACACTACCCTGACCCTTCCTCTTCAATAAACACTACCTTGACCCTTCCTCTTCAAGAAACACTACCCTGACCCTTCCTCTTCAAGGGACACTACCCTGACCCTTCCTCTTCAAGGGACACTACCCTGACCCTTCCTCTTCAAGAAACACTACCCTGACCCTTCCTCTTAGTACTTGCTTATATGCTTCACTTATTTGTCTCATTTGTTTAAATAAAAAGTAGGTAGCTAACTTATTGCACTTTTACCTTAGCACTGGTTCTGCTCTTAGATGCTTGTTGAGGAAGGAAATGCACTTACGATTTCTGGTGACTAGTAGTTCTCTTGCCTACCTATGTTGAATGGACTTATTGGAAGTCGCCTTGGATAAAAGAGTCTGCTAAATGAGTGTAATGTAATGTCATGTAATGTAATGTATTATTGGAAAACTACTGGACTGCTTTTTGGGGAATGTTTGGACAGCTCCACTGACAGAAGGGCTATTGTATCTTTTGGTCTTATCACAATAAATCAAGAACAAAGTTTGTGAGGTCCGAAGACCAGAGGTAATAAAATGAATAGTCGATAATCAGTAATAGCTAAGGTACATAGTGCAGCTGATGCATTGGCCTGACACTGAACAATGAGGAAGGTATCACTTAGGTCCAGTGCTCTGATATGATAGGTTGTGATTAGATTACAGTGTCTTCATTGCATCTCTGCCCATTGGTTATTAAAGGCATCATATGTAAAGACTCATATTTTGGAAATCAGATACATTTGTTAAAATTCGATAGATTCATTGACTATCCTATTTACTGGGTGTGTTGATTTTTCCTTTGAGGTCAGTAGGGTTGTAAGCTGAAGAGAAGAGATCAGTAGAGTTTCTTGACCTCTAAAAATAGGTCTAAGATAAGGCTATAACATGGGTGACAGAGGTAGAAGGGAGATAGAGAGGGGGGGTGATGCAATAATGATTGCATTCCTGCAGAATTATGTGTGTTGAGGGAGGGGTAGATGGCTCTGAGTGTGAACGGGAATATAGGAAAGGCAGCGGTGTGGCCAGTGAGTGGCAGTCTATGCAGAGCCACTACAAAGACCTGTCTGATCGCTAGGCTGTCAATGTACACCTGTATTTTTGTCTTTCTGTCTCCCTGTCTGTATCTGCTCTCTGTATCTGTCTGTCTGTCTGTCTGTCTGTTTGCCTGCCTGCCCCTCCCTGTTTTACTGTTCCCACTTTTTCTTTACCTCTCTTTCTTCCAGTATCTCTTTTTAGCACTCACTCTCTCTCTCTCTCTCTCTCTCTCTCTCTCTCTCTCTCTCTCTCTCTCTCTCTCTCTCTCTCTCTCTCTCTCTCTCTCTCTCTCTCTCTCTCTCTCTCTCTCTCTCTCTCTCTCTCTCTCTCTCTCTCTCTCTCTCTCTCTCTGTTGCCGCAGGGATGCTGGACGAATAGATAGCACTGCCAGAGTTTGGAAGCAGAAAAGGGAAAAAAAAGACTTGATATTTTCATCTTGAAGGGAGTGTTTCTGAGCCTCTGCAATTTTTGGACCGGAATTGGGGTACTTATAGACCATCCCTGTGTCACCTACAGTGTCTGCTCAGCCTTCCCATACTTATTTGTCGTTCGTTCTTACAAGTGATTCAACATATTTTTCATTCAGCGTGCTCTTTAGATTACAATGACAGGGTGACGCAAAAAGTACAGACTCAACGAACAATTTTTAAAGTGAAGAAAATCTATTTATTTCACATGATTGAATCCAATCTATATCAATGACAAGTCTCTACTACCGGCTGAGAAAGCAACAGGTCAGGAGACATACACATTAATCTGTCATCATGATATGCCACATATACGTGCACCCACCCACCCACACACACGCACACACACACACACACACACACACACACAAACAGGTGCTCTAATGTTTCTAGATGAAGGCACATAAACCCATAGAAGGTCACAGTAAGGCAGATTCACAGCACTAAGGAGGAGCCATAGACCGAGGAAACGTCCAAGACTTTGACCTGTCTGCCATATTAGAGAGTCTCTCTTTAGGACTGTCTTGTCTTCCTCTGTCTGGAAGGAAGAGAGCGGGTGAAGACAGGTGAGGATGGGTGAGACTAGGAGGAGAGAGATGTTCACTTGCAGTGCTGATAGACATCCCACCTCCATTTTCCATGTGACCTTTTCCTCTGCAGGCAGGTAGTGACAGTTTCTGCTTGTCTTTAGAGAACTAGTAGTGCTGCTGAGACGACAGTCCTTCCCAGTTTTAATCCTTAAACATTTCCTTTAAGAGTCCCTCGGCTTGATCGCAAAGGGCCAGTCTTAACAAAGACAGAGCACTAGACAGCCCGTTGATCAATTCAATCATATGTCTTTTGAGACAAATGCTGTAAAAAGTAAACAGTTTTATGTGACTCTTTAACTCAAACATGTAATTGTGGCAACATACAGTATACCATCACTCACAGACAGCAGCAGTACAAACTCTGAGAGTTGTTTTTGCATCATTTAGAAACAGTAATACCATAAATCACAGTTTGTTCAATTGCCTCTCGCTGCATGACTCCAAAAACAAGCCACAACGGACAGGACCAATCTGTACACACAGCAGCAGCATCCCTCCGGATCACCAACAGATTGGATTTGATTGGTTCACAAAGCACTAGTTTGACATTATACCCTGTATCCATCCTTATACATTCTTGTGCAGAACAGCTCTGCTGTTCAGAGGTGAAACCAATCTGTTAACCGTTCTGACTTCACATAATGAGTCTTGTCCCTGAGGCTTCAAACTATGTTTGAAGAATCCCCTTATCACCCTAATTCTCCACCCCATCCCCCAAGTGTCCACTTCTCCCTCTGTTATCATCTGGAGACATTCAACTTTTAAGTATGGGTTAAAGGGAGCTTCAGCCATTTCCATGTAAATCAATGAGTAGGAAAGCACATCCACCGGCAGAAGGGCAGAGAATAGGACACAGCATCTCACACCTCGTCAGGCACACAACAGATTATGTGACTGGTGTTGTGTGAGATGCTGAGATATAGACATAGAGCATTTGTAGATAGCCTCTACACTGGCTCTGAGCTAACACTGCACACACATTGAACAACATACACAGCTTCAGTCTCTTCAGTCTAGAGAGGTTTTAATGATGTCCGGGGGTCAGGTGCAATGGCTGTGCAGGGTTGTGGCCTGTGTGTGTTTGCATGTGCATGCATGCGTGTGTGTGTGTGTGTGTGTGTGTGTGAGAGTGCGTGCATGTGTGTTTCTGTATGTGTATATATATATATATGCATGTGTGTTCCCCTGTGTTAGGTGAGGGCGTACTCAAACGTCCCTTTCTCCAGCCCCTCAACACCATCAGCCCAGTTGGAGGAAGGCATACTGCTGTAGGGGTCCAGCAGGATCCTGAAACACCTTACAATCAGCAGCCCCAGGAACACCAGTAGCATCCCCACGAAGGCAAACGCCGTCTTCTGCTCCAGAGTCATGTCAGTCCCGCTCATGGCAGCAAGGGAGTGGTTGTAGTGGACGCTACACATGGTAAACCAACGTCTAGACGCCTCATCTCTCCTCTGATAGGGTCAGGCGCTTATAAGCCTGCATGCTACCTGGACAGAGATTATATAATGTCTCGGGATTAGTGCTGTGTTTTTGTGCAAAGAAGATCCAGTTTCAACATTCAGCCTAAATGCTCATATACTGCATATGCTGCAGGATAGGTACCGATATGATTGTATGAATTACAAATGAAACGATGTGAAATGAGGTGACCATGAAACATGAACGGTTACAGGTATCTATAAATAGCCTCTCTGGATGTGGTATCAAACAGATGTCCCGAGACTTCGTTCTCGCTCTCACTCTTCCCCTGTGGGAATTTCATCGAAAAATACAAAAAGCAAACAAACAGAAGAATGAACAGAAGAGCGAGAGAGCTTGCATTAAAATGGATTCGGTCACACAACGTCAAATGGATCTCAGTGCAACAATATTACACAGTACAATGGCTACTACATTCCTTTATCATATTCATTTAATTCGAGCCGAATCAGAATTACAGTGAGTCGCGCAACAAAGCCCGCTGTTAGACATACAAGAGAAAGGCAGTAAGGTATCAACAAAATCACATCTTCTCACGGTGCATGTTATGCATGTCTGGTTAAGAAGAAAATGCTCTCTACCTGTTGCTTGTGAGCAGATGCCTGACAGAGAGCGTAATTCCATTAGACAGGAAAGCGATGGAGATCGACAAAGCATGATGACAGAAATGATGTGGTCACACATCCAGAATGCTTCCTTATTTCTTTCTCCCAAATCTTTCACATGAGCACGAGCAGCAGGTGGCTCAAGTAAAGGGAGGGGAAGGGGTTAGATAGGAGAGGGAGGGAATACATAGGGACAGAGGAATGCAAAGAGTAGAATGGGAAGTAGAGTGACGAGGATGAGAGAAAGACACTGCACGAGCATGCATGTATATAAGAGAGAGAGGGAGGAGAGGAGGGGGGGGTGGGGGGGGGGGGGGCGAGGTAGCGCGAAAGAGAGACTGCATTGAGTAGATTCTGTGGCGTGGTGGCGTAAGGAAGAAAAGCAGGTGCCTCACCGTCATTATCGTTGCATCCTCACAGACCTGTTGCTGCTGTTCCTTGTGGACAACTCCTCATCATTTGAGCCCATGAACACACATCCATCGATCCGTCCATCGTTCTCACATCGGAAGACGTGAGACTAACCTCTCATCTGAACAGGAACATAGAGATGAAAGAGGGGGGAAAAGAGAGTGAGAGAGAGAGAGACAAGTGCAAGAGCTGGAGGTTTGGATCGGGCTGTTCTCAGAGAATCAGCTCCCCTCCTCATGCTCCCTTACTTGCTGCCTCCTACTCATTATCATTCTGTTTCTCTATCTCCCCCTCCAGAAGAAGCACGCACGCTTGCTCCTGCTGCATGGCAACCACTTGTTAGTCTCACTCAGCTGGTCTGCTGCCTCAGTCATCCACAACATCCCCCTGCTCAGCAACACCAGGATAGATGCAGCAGTATAAACAAGCAATCTGCCTCTTCTTCTTCTTCACCTTCTCCTCCCCCCCCCCTCCCCCTGGTTTATTTGGCTTTTCATCAGAATGACTCCCCCTTAAATGTGACAGGGATATCATGGCTTTAGCCAGCGGGAGAAATGCTGCCTCTTGCTGCTCCCGGCCAGTAAATGCTGTCGCAAAGGTATTTTTTGGTACAGCAAAGCAATATCCTCAGAGCTTGGTTTGATGGGGTGTGCTTAATTGGTGCAGCTTGCTCTGGTCAAATTGAATTAGCCCCTCCGCTTAAAGGCTTATGATCGCAAGCACCGCGGTGAGAAAGAAGAGAATTGGCACTTAAAGAGACCCCAGTGTAGTGAACGAAACGCAGTATTGTATAGGAAACCAAACAGCAGGTCAACGGCTTGCCCACGGTATCAGAATGCAGCAGTGTAGCCTCAGGCCATCTGTTACGTCATTTATGCACCACAAGTTCACAACATAAATGTAGTTCTTGTCACATTGGTGCAGTGACTCGGATCAAAGGGTACGCTTAGCTGGCCACCATTTCTTAAGGGAGATGGACATGCTAGAGTGGTGAAACTCTTGGTGTGATAGGCTTACAGGAAGTAAAAGGAGCTCTGTTTTCTTGCTTTTTCAGAAATACTCATTTAGAGAATGTGAACATAGAGGTGACTGATAACATCCCTTGTGTTTCCTTTCAACTCAGTGTTTTAAGCCACTGCATTGTCTTGTTCTCTTGGGTCAGGTAACATATTCCAGTCTTGCTGCGGTGTTATACCTGGCTGTGTTTGGCTGGACACAGGTAGGATGGCACCTCTACCACTCTACTGTGATTTCTCAAAGCAATTTCAGTTTCAATTGAAGGTAACTGATACATAAATCAGTTACCTTCGAATTGTAAAGGTAACAAATGTTGCGTTGCAAGGGAAGAGTCACTGGTAAAATCCTTAAGTTTGACATATTGCTGCATTGTATTAAATTCAATCGAACAAACACAATACAAATGAAAAGGTATGGGCTGACAGTACAGCAAAGCCTATGGTCATCAGTCATGGTGTTCAGTTCAAGACAGTGTGAAATGTTTGACAATAATGTATCCATGAATTTGCTGTACCAGCATAAAACCCCTGAAATGCCCTTGAGAATCTCTTGAGGCTTTTCTTAGGAATACTGATGAAATACTTTGATTGAATTTGATTTGGGCACTTTGCTTTTTGATTGCCTCTATAGTTGTCACCACTCAGAACAAGCTTTTATGCAGCCGTTAGTATGCTGATGTGGTTTGGGCCCTTTTGGCTCTGGGACAGGAACTGCCTAGTCGCTCTGGACCTGTTGCATAAAGGATATCAGACTGTTGTCTATAGTCAGGGTAAAGATAGAGTTTGACTTTTATCTCAGGTCATAAGTGGAGGACTGATATTGTAAAACGATCTAATGATCTAATGCTTATGGTCTTAATAGCACACTTTGTTTTATGGCGTGGTAATCTGTACCAGAAAGTACAAAGACAGATGCAGATGAAATACCAAGGGTTTTAAAAGACTTTATTAGCCTGACTGCAGCAATGGCTAATCCTCCTGGGGTCCACACAAGTTAATTACATTTACAGGATCCTTTGTAAATTTAATTCCCACTGTTAAAAGACAAGCAAAGCACATTTCATTCCCGTCGAGAGGATTTGATTATCTATAATATTGTTATTGACAATATGTTGTGATAGTGCCATGGTGATGGTGATGGGAGGGATTGGCTTGTAAAACAGGCGTACCACATCTTCACATCATTTAGTTTTCAGTAGCAGGGTTTTTACTTTTTTGTTAAGCCTTCAGACTATTTCTTAAAAATAATTGAGGGTAAAGTTAGACATACGGTCTCAAGTGATGTTAAGGTCAGCGTTAAGTTCAGGGGTAGGTTTATAATCAACCTTTTAGGGGAAAATGATGATAGGTTCTGGGTTTGAAGTACAAAGTAACCCAGTAATAGTCTGACTTGGGACATGGGTAAAGTTTCACTCCTGTTCCTCCCTTTCCTCCTCAGGTTAAACCTCTATCAACGTTAGGCACAAAACGATGGCAATGTCTTCATGAAGTTTTTTTTTAAAGACACCCTGATGTTGCTTATGATGAATTAGAGAACATTTTTCTCTGGACTGTTTCCAAGGGAGCCATTACAGAGACGTTTGTTGTAATAACTATTGACTCCAGAAGGAATCAGGTCCACAGAGACCTGGCCTGCAGTTTCTACAAAGACTGTGCTGAGACATCATTATTAGTTTCATCTGCAAATGCAGCAAGATTCCTAAACTTTCTTTCTGCTGCTCAAATACTGTGACATGAGGAGTCACGTTCCAGTTCACATTTCTACCTGCAGCTACTCAATGCACTATATATAATCCAAACTGTCATAAATGCAGAAGCTTTATATTCATAATTCTTCTTCTTTAGTGAAGCCAATATCAAGTTAGTTTTAGCAGCTTTTTGGCCGTCTTGGTGTCCAACGAGGTATGGATTGTGCAACGTTCCTTGGGTGGATGCATGCTGCTGAAAACAATTAACCATCAAACTTGCAGAGGAAATGTGTACTCAGTTTATTGCTTTGATGTTTTGTTTGCAGAGTAATAAATGCATGTTCAGTATTAAACTTCCTGTTATGTAATGTTGTGTTATGTTGTTATGTTTGGCAATCAAATTGTGTTTGCAATCCACCCCTTCATTACACCTGACCCAGCAGTGAAACCAGTTTCTGAATAATGTCATAATTGCTTTGATGTTTTGTTTGCAGAGTAATAAATGCATGTTCAGTATTAAACTTCCTGTTATGTTATGTTGTGTTATGTTGTTATGTTTGGCAATCAAATTGTGTTTGCAATCCACCCCTTCATTACACCTGACTCAGCAGTGAAACCAGTTTCTGAATAATGTCATAATTTACACTAATTCGAAAACTACCAACCAAAATTCAGAATCTCACGGTATTTCTTTATAGGGCTCAGGCATTTCAAGATAATAGAGCAAGCATCTGGGTCAGAAAAGTGTCCGGGTAGACAGGCCACACAGATGAAATCACTATCTGGATCATGTGGCTATAATATAAATTGGTTGTAAATTGGGCAGTGAGGTAGAAACTGTCTGGGCTGACAGCAACGACTGCAATTTTTTTCCTCAGAATATACTGAAGGATGACTCATGAAAAAAAAACACAATTTTGGAAGAGTCTAGAGTCTGTTCACCGAGGGGACGTCACGCAGGGGAGGCAGTCTCTCCTCGCCAAACAACTACCATCCATGTGCCCTTAAGCAAGGCACTTAAGCAACTGCCCCAGAGGAACTGCTTGTTCCTGATAGCAGACTACAAGACTGTCTAAACGTCAGTGCTGTACTTCTTGAGACTAGTCGTGGCCTGGAGACTGTTTTTAAGACAAAAGAAAATCATGGTCTTGGTCTCATATTTCTCAATAACATCCAACAGGTTGGATTACTCTAGTTTGTACATTTTCTGTGTTGTTAATAAGTCAGATTCAGAATGCCTTTGTTTTTGTTGTTTTTACACCTGCTATGCTGTGTTACTAGACTTCCTGTACAGACTCTGTAATAATGTTACAGACTTATATTGTATCACGGAAATGAAATTATTCTCCAATTAGAGTAATGGTGTATCAATCAATAGTTTCAGGGATGATGAATTGGCTTGGCTTGGTATGATAATTACGGAAGCCGAGAACGGCCATGCTTGCACATTTTTTTTTAATTAACTCGTGATCTCGATATAACAGCATTAAAAAAAAAAGGTGCAAGCATGGCCGTTCTCGGATTCCGTAGATAATCAATAAGACAAAACATTCATCTTCTGACACTGTTGGTGTGCTGCTTTGAATAGGTAATTAATTAATTAATTAATTGATCACACTAATTCTAATTACAAAACAAATGTATACAATTGGCCTCGTTTTGATCTCCACTTGTGTCTGGTCCAGAGAGGCCATGTGTCTATTAGAAGGTCTCTGTTTCTGCTCATAGCTATAGTTTTACATTTTATCTGTTTGGTGCTCCCCTCCCCCTTGAGATGCATGCTCAGCAGGGAATGAAATTGCTGACTCCTCAAACCATGTTTGCCAACCATGGAGAAATGTGAGCACTAGGATTTTTTTTGAATGATGGGCCTAAAATCTTCTCACTTTATTTGTGCATCATTCTCATCTGCCCTCCCCTCCTGTCGACCAAGCTCCTCTCTGTATTTTGTGCCTAGGCCGCCTAGCAACACTCCCCAAGTCTCGCGTTGGAGGCAAAAAAAAAAAAATCCCCGCTGCACATTTTAACTGCGCAGCGACCGGGGTATCTTGCGTTGCGTGAGGCAAACAAACCACAACATGGCAGATGCTATGACACTGGAAGATGAGCCAAAACAAGAGGAAACCCCTGAGCCCACGAAGGACGAAACCGAGGAATCATCTCAAGAAACCAGCAATGGCGTGAAAAACGTAACTGAACATGTTTTATTGTTCTATCTCTTCCCGTGAAGCATCTAGCGGTTAGCTAACGTTAGCTAAGATGGAGTCCTGTGTAGCTAAGTTAGCCAATGTTAGCTAAGAAGCCTCTTACCGTTGAGGTCAGAACTAAATGTAGGACGACTTGGGTGATAGCTGTTTGCTAGTTAGCATGGCGTGCGAAGGAAATTTCATTTGTGGAGTCTAAAAAGTATACCCTATTTAAGGTTGCTGACATAATACAGTCGCGCGCCTGTACTGGGTGCTAATCTCGGTTTTGTTGTGCTAGCTAGATGACGTTAGCTAACATCATCCTGAATCTCAGTTCCTGACAAAGCTAACTAATTGACACATGTCTTTCAGCAGGTTATATATGCATGAGTTAGTCTGCATGATCATTGTAACAATACAGTTATCAGCTAACTATCAGCTCACCGGTCTGCAGTAGTGTTCAGATGCATGCGTGAGTTGTGCCGGGCTAACGTTAGCTGCATATGCCGGCTACGTTATACTGTAACCTATACTGTCAATCACCGTATGGCTATTCTCTTTGCACCTCACAGATGGAAATACCCATTAATTTAACTGCGGTTACTGATTGTGGTTTTGACTTAGTCTGTGCTCTTACTGCTGTATGCATTTTGTAGAGAAGCTGAAGAAGAAACCCAGGAGCCAAAAGAAAAGTCTGACGCTAAAGAGAAGTCCACTGGGAGCAGAAGAGGAAACCGCTACCATCCCTACAAAGATAAACATGTTGGTTCGGGAGACAAGAAGGGTGCTCACAGGAACCGGGTGTTTATCAGCAATATCCCCTATGATATGAAGTGGCAGGCAATTAAAGATCTAATGCGTGAGAAAGGTAATCTCTCCAGTGGCTAAGATGGTGCTTCCCCCCCCCCTCTCTCTATTCTGATCAGGAGTTCTTGACCTCTCTTCCTTTGTTACCAGATGGATCACCCTGCTTACAGTAGTCAATTAGATGTACCTTTCCCTGGATGCATTTAGTGCAGTTGGTAGGGAACCAGTATGGTGCGATATTAGCTCACTGGAGTTTTATTTAATTATTTTGGGTGGACACCAATTTAGTTTGGACTGATGTCTGTGATAAAAGGAAGATGAACTTAGGTATTTGTCACTTGTTTTATGGTATTGTCAGCTCCTAAATGTAACCTCAAACCAGTAGTAGTATTGACTGTTGTATGATTTTGTTGCATCTGTTGTAAGGTGAACCTTGATTGTATGAATGAAACTATTGTTATGCCTACCTTCTGAACTATGGGGTCTTAAGAAGCCTTTTGAAACGTGAGAGGACGGCTTAAAACTCAACTGCCATGAATGGAATCTTGTTGACCAACTGATCAATGTTGAAGTCTTTTGAATTTCCCAGGTTGAATGTAGCTGTGTTTCTCTCTGGCCTTGGCCTGTGGGCGTCTCAGTCACTGCCCAGAAAGGCATGGTGTTTTCTGGTGGGATGTTGGTCTGGGCTGACTGTTGATCATTAATGGGACATCTCCATCAGTAGCGGCATTGCCAAGACCAACGGCTACGTGAAGACTTGGTGACTTAAATACCTTTGTTCTCTTGGTATTTTTCCTTTGTATGTCTCATGTAGTTGGTGAGGTTACATACGTGGAGCTCTTTAAGGATGCAGAAGGAAAGTCAAGGGTAAGTGATGTGGTCAACTTGCTGCACGAGGTTTTAAATGCCCTCAGCAGTCTCTTTATCATCAAGTGCTCTTTTAGGTACTGATCTTTTTGGTCTGTCTATGATATGTTACTGAACTGGAGATAGGTTGTCTTTAGAGCCTGATAGATGGCCAAAGATTGATATTCATTTGAAAGGGAGATGTCTCGTTGATTCTGGAAAAGTTGCTTAATGAACTCATCTAAGAGTACACCTTTGTTTTTGTTGTTGTCATTTCAATTGGTGTCAAAGTTTGTCTGTTTGGCAATTTTCCAAAGGGAAATGTGGATTGTGTGATTTGTCTTATTGATTGACACAGACTGTCTCAAAATCTGATCCAATTTTGTTATATAGCACAACTCTCTTTAAAGGAAAAAACACTTTTGTAAGATATTGTAGGTTTTCTAGAGTCAACTTACAGAAAAACAAAGTTTTGTTCTACAGTTGCTTAAGAAAGCCATATAGGCAGACCACATGCTGTTTTGCTTTATTGTCATGGTAAAACTGGTAAATCTCAAATTATTATATGAATCTACTAATGCCTTTTTTTATTTTCTACTTTCATATTTAGTTTCAATACACAGCATTTAAATGTTTATACCAAAGTTAAATCACAGTGCATAGTTGTGTGTTTATGTGACATAGACCTTTCTAACCCCAGCATCATTTTTTGAAGACCAAATTTGTAAACCATGAACAATGTTCTGCTCTGGATAATGACAAGAATGTGCACGCATCAGGCTTTTGATCAAAAACACTTGATCACAAACAAAAGCCTGCTAGCTCCAGCTGGCTGCCAAACATATATCCAACGTGCAATATAGAAAATAATAGAAGCATGTTGATAAATTAAGTTGATAATGTTTATGTGTTTTGTTTGGTTGTAATGGTGTTTTGTTTATTCCCTCTGCTCTGGATATATTTGCTACCTGGACTCTATGATACTCCCTTGTTAGGGTTGTGGGTAAGGAACTGCATCATATTCGCTAACTTTTTTTTTTTTAAACTCAAGCTTGCATGGCTTCATCTGATGTCTCTGCTGTCCTTGCCTCTCCAGTGTGGTGGAGTTCAAAGATGAAGAGTTTGTGAAGAAGGCGATAGAAACTATGAACAAGCATGACTTGAGTGGAAGGCCTCTCAACATCAAGGAGGTAGGAACAATTGCATAAATATTTGACGGCATTGTATTGGTAGTATTATAGTGACAAGATGGAAATAAAAATGTTCTTATATTTGGCATAGGCAGTTGCTATATTATCTTGGATTAGAGATAAATTGTATTCTGTTTTTACACAAGGACCCCGATGGTGAACATGCACGGCGTGTGCTGCAGCGTATGGGAGGAATGGGAGGTCGAGGGCAGGACAGGGGGCCAGGTGGGATGAACCTGCCACCCTCCATTGCCAACAACCCCAACATCCCACATGAGGTTATCAACTCGCTGCAGGCTGGACGGCTAGGCACCACAGTGTTTGTTGCCAATGTGAGGACACAGTAATGCATTGTCTCCAAATCTAGGTAATAATGGTTGTGCGTGTGATAATTACAAATGGTGGCTTTATTTTTGTTTTATTTTGCAGCTGGATTTCAAGGTGGGCTGGAAGAAATTAAAGGAGGTATTTGGCATGGCAGGTGTGGTGAAACGGGCGGATGTGAAGGAGGATAAGGATGGCAAAAGCAGAGGGATGGGAACGGTTACTTTTGAGCAGCCACTGGAGGCTGTACAGGCCATATGTATCCTACTTAATCTGGTGCTAAAGCAGTAACGCACGCATACATACAGCAATGCTTTGAAATTTTATAGCAACCTCCTCCTTGACTTTACACTTTTCAGCCATGTTCAATGGACAGATGCTGTTTGATAGACAAATGCACGTTAAAATGGTATGATATTTTGGTTATCTTATCACTCATCACTTATCAAGTTGTACAGAACATGGAAACATTGATTTTTACATTTATGTTGTGCTTTATAGGATGAGAAATCTCTTCCACCTGATGATTTCCATCAAGTAGAAAAAGCACCTCAGTTACCAAGTAAGTACACTGTAGTCCCCCTGTCAATTGTTTATAAGATGCATGCCTTTTAATTTCCAAGGATTTTGACAGATTTACAAGTTACTTGTAAGTTACAAATGTAACTTATTGCTTCATACTGAAATTTGGTCTGTAGCTGTTGCTGTGAATCATTTACTCACATTTATTACATAATGTGTTATCATTTTAATGACTTGGCCTCAACGTTCCTCTTGTTGTGTTTGTGTGTTTTTGTGTGCAGTGGGTCTAGGGGGTATTGGTATGGGTCTAGGACCAGGAGGGCATCCTATTAATGCAAACCGTATGAGCGGAGGAGGCATGGGCTCCATGGGGCCTGGAGGTCAGTCAGCGCTCAGCCGTCTGTGGTGGAAAAAAATGCACCCATATACTAAACTGCATCACATACTGCTCTGCAAGCTTATCTGTCTTTAGAGGCAAATGCTGGTGTTCGTGTAGGGCTGCAGGGCCTCGATAATGACATTGTGAACAGATGTGTAAATGTAATTTGACAGCTTACACTTTTGGAAATTTGCATTCTTCATTTGATGTGTGGATTATTTTTTTTTTTAAATAGAATCTTTTCTGATCAGTCTAATCTGGTTACAACAATTATTGAATGGGACAGAACTTCACAAGATGGTCAACAGACCGCAACACAGTATTCATCAAACACAACTTTGAGCAGCATTCTCCAATGCATATACTCCCAACAAACAAACATAGTCAGTTAATGTGTAAACCATTCAACCATCAGCTATTGGCAGTCGTATTTACTTGGCTCATCAAGTGACCCTGTAGCAGTCCGAATGTGGCTTATAGAGATAAGATGTGAATGATTTGAAAAGTATAGTTGTTAAAACCTGAGATACTGAGCTTTAGTGAACTGCTAGGGTTTAGGAACTGACTGACACAGTTCCCAAAAGATTCATTTGTATTCTCTGACTGACTTACTGGTTCTCTGCCTTAGGTATGGATGTTCCAGGTTATGGAGGAATGAACAGACTTGGAGGAGGTCAGGTCTTTGCGACCTTTCATCAATGTCATTGTGATTTTTTTTTTGTGGAGGGAAGGGTAGAGAACTGATAAAACTTTGTGCCGCCTTCCACAGGTATGGGTGGTGGAGGCTTCGGTGGCATGGATAGCACAGGCAACATGGGCGGCTTTGGAGGGAGAGACATGGCGCCCTCTGGCAGGATGGGAGGTAGGTGTGCAGAGATGTGGTTCAGTGACATGACAAAACACTGTGATGCCCTCTGTGTGTCTTTTGGAGAGTTTCATTTGTATTTTTTTTTCTCTGTGTTTAGATATGTACAGGTCAGGAATGGGTGGAATGGATCGGGACTTTGTCCGCAATGACATGCCAATGAATCGAGGATTTGGGGACTCATTTGGAGGAATGGGTGAGTACATCTCACTTCAGACCACCCTGAACTCCATCCATACTGAACCATCAGACACAGCAGAGGTTATGGAAGTTCTGGTCTCTGTAGTTTGGCTTTGAGCTGAGCTGAGGGTTTGTGGTATGTGTGCTGTTGAGATGTTGCTGTATATTATAGTCTAATGTGTGCTGGCTTGCATTCTGTCTCTTAGGAGGAGGAGGTGGCGGTTTTGGAGGAGGCATGGGGAGTGCTGGCATGGGGCACATGGGTACAGGATTAGGTACATCAAATATTCCATATATTGTTTTCTCTCTCCATGGATCTTATATCTCTGCTCATGAATTTATCCTCGCCTATAGATTCACAAGGGCTGGCACTTGCGAGGCACAGCTAAGTTGCTAGCAATGATGTTGGCATTCGAAAGTTATTAATTCTTACCATTTTATAGTCGACAGTGGATACATGGCTACTATTATGACTGAAATATAAAATAGACGCTGGGTGGCCAGAGTGGCCTAGTAGTTGCAGAGATTGAAATCTATCTATCCAGCTAGCTTGTATTAATTTTGGTGCAGCTTCGCCTCATCTCTCCATGTGTAATCTATACCATCAAGTGCCATTCCCTCAGCTATAGTAAATTGTCCTAGTACCTAGTAAATTGTGAATTGCCTGGTGTTGCATGGGTGCTAATGAGTAGGTGAGTTCTTGCCCTCTGTTCTACTTGCTCTATGAAAGAATTGTTTGGCATTTTTTAGGGACTAGCGATGACTTTCCATCTGCCCCCACCACATTAGTTCCATCCATTGCTTTGGGAGAAACTCCCAACGGCTCCAAAACAAGTTGTCTATCATTGTGACGATAATGTGGGCACTAGGGTGTCGAATATCTTTCAGAAAACTACATTTGGTTGATAGAAAAAAATGACCCTACTGCTGATATGAGGTTTGTTTTTAATGTAGGCAATGCATGACTAGATTGTGAGACGCCCAAGTCGAGTGCAGTAGTTGGATATGTGACCTTGGTTTACGTAACATTATAGCACACAGTCAAATGATTAGTAATTATTATTAGCCAAATTATATTCTCTTTAAATATTCATGACTTGGGGGGGGGGAGGCTTACAAGTTGACATGTGCTGTGTTTTGTTCTGTCAAGTCAGAACAAAACATAAATATGAATCGAGCATTGTAGAAATTGTAGTTTACATGTCATGAACTTGGACACGTACAGTTATGCAACTGCAAAATACATTACCCAACTCAATTCCTGTTGAGACTCCTTTTGGACCTTCTTTGCTATGTGATAGTAGAAGCTGGTCCCAAGTCAGCACTTACTGTATGGTTTTGCATTAATGGAGTACTAACACAGGCACAAATTGGAGGCTTTGTTTTAGATGCACTTTAATGGCACTTTTCAACTTAATTGCACTCAATGGGAGTTAAGAGCTAAGCATGAGACGATGCAACCTGATACTGAGGTACTGATGTGTAAATATGCTGAAGTGGTAGAAAGTAGTCATTTATGAAAGGTAATTATGATGCTATTAGGAGAAAGGCTGCTATTGTCATTAAATACTAGTCATTAAATTTGTGACCATCCCATGCAGCGCTACAACAGTGCTGGATCCTCCATATACTGCAGTGTCTTAAGAACACAGCGGGGGGGTCCTTGTCTCACTGTGTGTGTTTGTGTGTTCAATGCAGGTGGTGGAATGGGCAATATGGCGATGGACCGTATGGGCTCCAGCTTTGACCGCATGGGCATGGGAGGAATGGAGATGAGCCGTGGCTTCGGAGGCTACGGAGGAGGCGGAGCTGGCCACATGGGTGGAGGCATGCCTGACAGAGGCTCTGGGTCCAAGGGAGGCTGTCAGATCTTTGTGCGAAATGTAAGTGCAGGAAGTTAAATATGTTGTTCAGGCTGGTTGTTCATGATTCTGGTAGTATGGTTAATAAGAGGTTGGGGACTCTATGATGCTCCCTGGTTAGGGTTGTGGGTAAGGAACTGCACCCAAGCTTGCAAGGCTTCATCTGATGTCTCTGCTGTCCTTGTCTGTCCGGCTGTGAGAGTTATAGGTCCACCTCTGATATTTCCCCAGCAGATTTAATGTGTATTTCAGTAGATGAATACATTTTCTTTTTGGGTTGCTACTCTCTTGATAGGACAGATCTCATATTCTTGTCATGCATTCAATCTAAATGGTAATGATACTGTAAATGAGTAACTGATTCTGTGAATGATTTGTTTAGATGAATAACTGGAGCTGTACTTTAGGTACAGTAGTTGTGAGATTATTTTCCTACTCATTCTCCTAGTTGTTTTATTTTAATAAGTTTATATGTGTTTTACTGATGGACTTGAATCTTTTATTCATCGTATTTTATTTTAATCTCTCCTAGCCACAAATTGAATGTATTAATGCAGTCCAATGTGCTGTATAGACTGAAGTTCCCTGTTTGTGTTACAGCTGTCCTATGATCTCACTTGGCAGAAGCTGAAAGAGAAGTTCAGTCACTGCGGTATGTCTTTTGCTCAATATGAACATAATCTTTCCTGCTGGTGTAGTTGCACAACTCAAACATGAACACAGAGTCCACTCTGACATTGACACATGGATCATAGATGATCAAAGAAGCCAATATCAATAGGATTTGGGTTTATGTCCCCTGTGAAACACGTGCTCATTCCTGTCTCTGTGTACTGCAGGCCAGGTGATGTTTGCAGAGATCAAGATGGAGAATGGGAAGTCAAAGGGCTGTGGGACTGTGAGGTTTGATTCTCCAGAGAGTGCTGAGCAGGCCTGTAGGATGATGAATGGAACCAAGATCAACGGCCGAGAGGTGGACGTCCGTATAGATCGTAACGCCTTTTAGAGCTTTTGTAGGAGTCAACACTAACACCTCCACATCCCTTTCGCCAATGACTTTTTGTTTTGTTTTAAAAACACACTTATTCCATAGCTCCATTGTGTCTGCTGTTTCACAACCTCATGTTTATATATTAAACATTTTTTTTCTTTTATCTGTTTTGTAAACCCTTTTTAATTTGTGGGGCAGTTTATTTGAACAAATAAACTTTTTAATTTTTAAACCTGGTGGTTGTAAAATCTACTGAGATCAAAGTCTTTGACTTGTTCATCATCCCAGTGTGTCAAACTGAACATGAGGTGTAGTTCTAATAAACATGATCACTTTATATTGCACTATGTACAATGAACTGCGCCTGAACTGGTCGCAATGACCTCTTCACATTTCTCATAAAGGCAGCAATTAGCTTCCTTTTCACAGGAAGCTATTTGAATTGCAGTTCAATGCAATCCCTCAAAGTGTCTATGATGTTCGCAACACTAAATAACACTCATAAAAACCTACTTCATTCTATTTTTACCAGTTAGGCAAGAGAAGGCAAGTGGAAAGTTTTAGTTTTCCTATTTATACCCCTGTCCACCAGGCAATCAGCGTACCTGCTCATAAAAGCTTATCAGAATTACTTGGATGATACTTCCACTCCTTTTTTTGTGCTTTTCACTCACTCACTCGACACAATGACAAGGCCGCATGAGTTCAGTTGGCACCTTTATTTCCTGAGTGTAATTGGTCAGTTGTTGGGCTTATTCATACTCGGCGATCAGCCCTGTGACAGCATTCTTTATGCAACTCCTTCAAGAGTACATATTGCCATTTTCTTTGATTTCAAAGCCTTGACATTTAGAGACAGAAACTTAATGAGAGTCTTTGTTTTGTGATGAATAAAAGTCCTGGTCTGGATCTTGACAGCCTCACAAGAGAATGATCTTTGGCACTTTCCACTTGCAGCAAAATATATTACTAATAAAGACCATTCTCTTTAAGAGATGTGACCAGCACACGTCTTCCAAGGCAGCGTATCTTTTGAATATGTGAGTGATTGAATGTGCTGCCTTTTAATGACATTTGAAGGTTCTTTTGGTTTGGCTTTTCTGCACAGCTTATTGCTCTAGTCAGTTTCAATAATGATGGCTCAGGTCCTGGGAGGTGCAGATCTCAGTCACTGCACAGTCTAATGGGGTTATTCCCAATAATTCCCAGCTCATACAGGATGGCCATAGTGGCAAAGAGGATGTAGCAGATGAGCGAAACAATTCCCAACTTCCAGTCTAACTTCCATCCGTTCACATGGATGGATACGAAAAGGAAGACGATGGACAGGAGGAGCGTGCCGGAAATGAATACCAGTCCAGTGCTGTTGACCTCTACGGGGTTGTTGGTGTCCACAAATGCAGTCTTAATGAACCAAGGCAGGCCCAGGCACAGCATGTCAAACACATTTGAGCCCACAATGTTGGACATGGCCATGTCAGCTTTCCCTGGGGAATAGACCACAGTAAGTTTACAAACTGGATACTTTACTGAGTGTTCATAGCTTTCAACTGCAGTCTGATAAAAGATCTGACTATTCATTTGAAAATGACAAGATTTTAATTATTTATAGTCTTATCTCCAACTGCCCTAGACAGAACTTCCTGTTTTGAATTGTAGCTGATTAAATACTTGAGATTGTGTTACCTTCTCTGGCCACCATCACACTGGCTATGGTGTCAGGTATACTGGTTCCAGCAGCCAGCAGAGTCAGTCCCATCACTGTATCGGGGATGCCCAGGGTTTCTCCTGTATACACATTCATTACAGACACTGGTCATTAACAAATTACTCAACTACTAACCCACTACTTAAAACCAACCCTTGAGATGAACCCCTCCCCTCCTGCCTGTGCTCGGCTCCTATTCAGGAATTCTCTGACGCTTCATTCTGACATTGCTGGTGTTACTACAAACCAGAGCTGCAGGGAAACACACACAAACACAAACGTTGCTATTGACCATTCTCTCCCAAAGGGCACTGGGACTTCATGGTACCTGCTCCATCCTGTGCCTGCTCTTTCATAAGAGCTACTCTCCTTGTTTTTCCCATGTGAGCCTGTCTGACGACTATGGGATAATGATCTTATTATACTGCAGTAGGTCTACCGCCGTCACATGATGAAGCTGCCCTTTAAAGTCTGATCCTACATCAGATCTTTACTTTACTTGTCTGATGCAAGACGGGAAGGAAAGCAGTCCTTGGACCCGTGCCCGTGGGCTGTTGTGCATGTGCACCCGCGGCTCACATGATCGCCTTGGGGGTGAAGCAGGCCCTAATCCTGCCGTGGCAGGCTGGGCTGATAGCTGCACATGGCCCACTGGAGCTACACTAACCCCTTAACTCTCAACAATGGCATCTCAGGAATTAGCCAGCAGACCAACATGTGATTCTACTCTGCAAATCAGACATTTTTTTTTTCCCCTCATAAGTTTCAAACACTCATAATCTTAAAAGGTTCCATAACCTTGCTAAGTGACCTACTGGCTTACACTAAAGGACAACTAAACTGGAAATACAATTTTAAAAAAAAGTTGAAACAAATAAACATTTCTTATTAACACAGACTTCAGGGTGTGTGTGCGAGCACAGAACAATGTTGTTACCGACAATGGTGACCATCCACACCAGCACGTATGTGAAAGCTGAGATCCACACAGCTGACATGAGGAAGGTGATCATGTACCACGACTTCCAGAACCTTCTCCTGCAGTCAGGCACGCTCAGGAACAGCAGAACGATGGCTGGCAGAGACAGGACCCAAAGGATGCGTTTCAGGTCGTGCTCCGGCACGGCGAACACGCTTTTATTCTCTAGCACACAGGAGCAAACACACATGCAGGTGATGTGTCAGTGCATATGATGTCATCAGGGGTCATAAGGGCCAAACACAGCAAGCAGAGCATCTCATGTCCTTATGTATGAAGTGCCATCTACCTTCAGGAATCTCATTGAGGCCATGCAGGCTGAGAGAGAGGTGGGAGTATCCCGAGTCGTCCTGGAAGACCCCGCTGTCTGTCCTGGAGCGTCCGTGGACTCGGAGGCCGGTGTCGTCGTTCCAGCCCGTCAGAGGCTGCGTCTCTGTCCGCTCCCCGGACCCCTTCCCCAGACAGGTGCAGCAGGGGCTCAGCTTCCTCAGGACAAACTCGCTGATGCGAAGATCGAAACACAGAACCACGATGTAGACGCCGTACACCAGCAGCAGACAGGCGGCGTCGTACCTGCAAAACCGGACATCTATTGTAAACGTCGTCAAAAAGAAGGTGATTTTGTTCACATATCAAAAATCAACGTATCAAGAGGACTGTTTAATAAGTTGCTTTTGAATTACTTCTGGTGTTGTTGTGTCCCTTTATGATGTTGGTTATCTTGTTTCTGTCACGGCCCTGAACTGTTTTTAACCATAAAGCACTTTGGGTTACAGTGTTGCATCAAACGTGCTGCACAAATACATTTTTGATTGAATTTGTGACTTTTAAAGCAAAAATATATACTTTAATATTTCTCAAACTCCTCCATCCTTATCTTTATCATAATGAAGATGAAGATATCTACTCTAGTCAACTAAGATAATACTGTGCATTATTGTGCTTTTTTTGTGCATTATTGTATAAACTTTTGGTATTTTTGGTTTTATGTTTTGATGTAAAGCACTTTGTAACCTTGTTTTGAAAAGTGCTATACAAATAAAGTGTATTATTATTATTATTATTATGATCAGAGCAAAGGAATTCAGGCACATGTAGAAATATTCCATAAAGACTCTGGGTGGGGAAGCTCTTAGTCATGCAGTTAATATATGATTCATGAACCAAATATGAGTTTTGTTTACCGTGTTCTGTCCTTACAGTCTGTACAAACTGTATCCGACTTTGTCATTTAGAAGCGGTGTTAGAGGTCATGTGACCATATTCCCATGTGCAATCAGTGCGTCCAGTACACACTCACCAGTACACCTTGTTATCAGAGATAATGGCAATAACAGCAGAGACACTGATGCTGTATGCCAGGCAGTCCCTGAACAGGGGCCAGCAGGTGAGACGGGCCTGATAGAGGAAACAGAAAGAAAAAACAAGTTTATGGTTTACAGTTCACACATTACAGTGTACACAAGGATTCTTCCGCGTTGACCTACTGAAGTCGGCGCTGTTATCAGTGGGTAGTTGTTAGTTGGGTAATCTGTAACGTGTGTGTGTGTGTCAGTACGTACCGCAGAGGACAAGAGTCCACATGCCTGCACAGATTCCTAGGAGGTTGTAGACGGCTGATCCCACTATGGTGCTTACTCCAATGTCTCCCTTTGTCACAAACACACCTAAACACACACACACACACACACACAACACGTCTTAGCTGTGATGACAATGATGAAAAGACCTTTAACAAGGTGCTGTGAGAGGAAGAACGTCATGAAACTGAAGCTGTCAGCCTCTTTGTGTACAAGGGAATTTCATCTGGTTGGGGGTGGAGACGGTGACAGCCGTGATGATGGCGCTGGTGCCATCATAGTTCATCATCATCATCATGCTCGTTGTAATTCATAATGTGTGATTACCCAGAAAGGCTGTGACCAGTTCAGGCGCAGAGCTCCCAGCGGCCATAAACGTGGCTCCAGCTACATCCTGAGACAGTCCCAGACCTGGATGGGACACAAGAGACAAGAGGCATGAATCAGTAGAACCAGATATAACAGAAGTAGAACCAGTAATAGAAGTGCACACATTCTCTACTTAAGTAAAAGTAGGAATATGTAGGAATCTAGAAATTCTGTTATATTAAAACTATTGAATTATCTACAACTAAATGTGCAAAATGTATTGAAAGTAAAACATTTACTATAAGGGCCACATATTTGATTCTATCTCCAAAGCATTAACCCAGGTTGGTAGTAAATCTTTGATAAATGAAATTGAAAGTGAAATTATTTGAAATCCTAAAGTTCCCTAAAGTAGAAATACTCCTAATATATTAATATTAACGTATCAGTGCTTGAAAACTGTAGTTGAGTAGCATAAACCTTCCACACCTCAATATAACACCTCTTTATAACCTTATGAAAAAGAGCTATAGCAACCCTGTAATAAAGGTTATAAATATCACGTCAAAAATATAATAGGGACTATTATATTAAAGGGATATTACAGTGACACGAGATAAAATAATATAAAGCATGACAAAGTCACTATTGAGAACCACAGACACACTGTAAATCCCTATAGGAATATTAGAGCAATTTATATTGACTTTTCATTATATGCAATGATGCACAAGTCGATGCCACACACACACACTCACACACACACACACACACACACAAAATGACTTACGCTCACTGATAACTTCAAGGGACGGCAGAAAGTAATCATCACAAATGATTGAAACGGCCAGAAGCATGTAGAAGATGATCATAAAGTGGATGACGAGCCCTCCATCCTTTCTCTCCTGCACGGTGAAAAAGCCTTCAGGAAACTCGGAGGACTGCGGCGGGATGCATTCTGTCTCATTCTCTGGAATAGCAGGGACACGGCTGATCACTAACACAGTCTGACAAGCCAAATAACCAGCCTATTGCTGAAAGTACAACATCAATATTGTGTCAACTCTTTTTTTGGAATTACACGGCAATTCATGCCAATAAGACACGAGGATTAGCAGAGTAAACACTGTCACAGTTCTGAGGCGCACAGATTGATTCCTCACACTTCTGTAACATCATACTACCCTCAGGAAAATGAACTATAGGCTAGTAATCCTGTAATATTTTGGATACTACGCACAATATCACTGCACAATATTAAAATAGCAAATATAAAAACTCTCTAGTAATACCATTAAAACCAGAAACCCATCTTACCAAGAGCCCGACGCACCCTGGCGGAGTGGGATTCTCGTGTTGCATTTGCTGTGAAAGATACAAGATGGACTGTGCAATACAAAAATAACACCAACCCTAAAAAATAAGGGATGAAATCTTTTCTCTTCTTTTTGTGCAGAACTGGAACCTTACTCATGGTCATTTGAGTCAAAATGTTGAAATTAGGAGTTGTTCCAAGGAGTCATGAGAGACGCTTGTAAACGCTGCATCTACCACTACGCTACGACTACAAGCTGCAAAAAGGAGATCATTGGGGGAGAAGGCATCTTTTGAGGCCTGAGCTACCAACAATGGGGGGTGGGGGGGTGGGGGGGGTGGAGGGGGTGGATCACGAGTTGCAATCATTCCAGTCCACTTGACCACACTCCAGCCTGGGGTGCATTCAGGGATGTAGTGCAGGATAAACCCACCTAAACTCAGTTCTGCCACTTTTTTTGTATTTGTGGGATAGTTAACCCACCCTGACACAAATCTGTACGACATAGAATCATTAAGTGTCCATGTAAGTACTAGACAACTGATTTAAGTTGTAGGATAAGCTCCTTTAAGAGGGGATAAAAGCATCAATTAATGCTTTTCTGAAAGTATAATTGGTTTTTGTTACTGTAATACTGGTGGCTGTGATGCCTTATAATGGTCACCGATAGAAAATATATTTTTTAATGAACACGAGACAATAATGAAATCAAAATTGAACTTCCTAAACAAAAACTGACAACATTTCGTGCCATTTTTGCCCACAAATAGTGACAAAACAAAAAGCTCAGAGACGGGCGAAATGGACAATTTAGGTAGGCTAGGTAATTTACTGTCCCCTACGAAACAAGCACTCCCAGGATTCGGTGGTAAAAAAAAAATCACATTTTGCGGGATAAGTATCTTCACAAGCTATTCTTCGACAGTTTGCCAGCACTTAGGGGGTAATAGACAAATACTGTATTTACTGTAGTCTATTTAAAGATAGTGTTGTTGCTAACAGGTCCCACTTTAGTCTTTACATGCTTATTTGTACATGATGTGTGCTTAAACTAATATTTACAATACACAAGTTGGTTCAGTGCCATGAGGGGGGCCCCCAAACCAAATCCTGCTTAGGGCCCCCAAAAGTCTAGGGCCGGCCCTGGGGGTAGACTCAAAAGAGGATGGTCACAGGCCTGTGTTATGTTTTATGTGTTATTGACATGAAAACTGGAGGCCTGTCTTCCCTGCAGGTGAAGTGCAACCTGCGAAATGATGGGAGATACAAACAGAACTATAGTATTCCTATAATACATTTGATCACAATAAAAGTTTAAATCCTTATAGGAATGTTACAGAAATATTAGAGGAATATCATAGGATAGAAAAAAAACACCATGAAATATAATAAGATCACTACCTACCACAGACGCAGTAAGCCCCTATAGGAATATTACAGAGGTATTACAGTATACCATTGGAGAGTAACAATACCATAAAGTACAATAAAGTCATTAGAGCATCACTATAGAGTACCACAGACGCACTATACGTCTTGATAGGAATATTACAGCGATAGTACCCTATAGTATACCACAGGAGACCACCATAGGGGAGGAGGGGGTGGGTGAGGGTGGGGGACTTGTTTGGGCATGCCCCAAAAGTTGCCCTCCTTATCCTCACAACAGACCAGGGAGAAAAGCAAGTGCGCTCCCTCCACTTCAAGGAAACACGCGCTGAAGAGAAATAACATTGAATTGACCATGTCGACAGCAACAAAGAGACCTGGAGGAAATGGTAAGATTGCTTTCACACCGTATTCGTTCTCACATCACGGTGATGTTCCTATAGGGACTACGGTGTCTGTGGTACTCAGTGGTGATGGATGGATTTATTTTTGTCTCAGTGTTATGTAGTAACACTGTAGTAGTCCCGTAATATTCCCGTAGGATATTATATTATAGTTTAAAGTTTTGCTGTGGCATCTGTGTAGTATCTTTCTAAAACGTATTTAAGGGTCACACGGTGTATTTCCCCTCAGGGCTGACCTAACGAACAGGCCAGCAAAATATTGAATTAAGATTTCGTGAAAATGACTTAAATGATCCAGCAGGGTCATCGCTCACAAGTAGTTCACTTACAAAAAAAAAAGTCTACTTGGCAATTTCTTGCATTAGTAGATGAGACATTAAGCACATCCTTTTCAACTTGTGATGGTTGGCGTTGGGAGCCAAGATATCCTGTTGTAAAGTAATAAGACAGTCTTGGGTAACTCAATGGCGCCCCTATGTGGCTTTAGAAGGGATAGCTTAACCCTGTTTACTACTGTGTGGTAGTGCTGTCAGACTATCTACAGCATTTATTTGGCAGAAATGTTTTGTAGTTGGACCTTTTTGACGTTTGCGGCTGTATGTAGCTGGAGGTTGTAGCCGTCTTTACTTTCATCCCTAAACATGATGTGTGTGCAGTAAGGATGGTATTTGCATTACAAAGTTTCACATGTCTTTTTAAAGCTATATAATACCTGACAGCTTCCAGGCTGAAATCAAAGGGAGACTTGCGCCCCCTCACTTTTAAAAATGACTGGTCAGTTGCTGGTTTGAAGAAGCTTTTAAAAGCTCACTTGTACAGTCAGCATTTTATTTTGTCTTTGTCTCTGTGCTGTTTTTAATGTTTCTTTTTTTATTTTGTATTTTTATTTAGTTGTATTTCTATTTTATACATGTGTTCTTGTTGTGCAGGCCTTGTAACATTTGTTTTGATAGGCACTCTATAAAGAAAGTTTACTTACTTACTTAATTTCTGGTGGCAACCATATTTCAAAATGGACATATAATGTTTTTGATCAGTGGTACTGTCTTTGACCAGGCCCTTCACCAACCAGCAGAGGGCAGTATTTGCTCATGGATCATAATAGGAGCACTGACAGGATATTTTTGTGATGAAAACATGTACTCTGAAATCAGAACTAGTAACTTGTGATGTTTTTAAATTAAGTTGTTATTAACGGGGTTCAACTACTTAAATGGAATATAAGGACTGTAGTTGCACAATCTCCCCTGTTATCAAGAACTGTGGACCGCAGCCATACTAAGAGTAAATATCACACTCAAGATCAATTATACAACGTCACACACAGAGAAAGGCTTGTCTACTGTGTTTGTGTGCGTGTGCGTGTGTGTGTGTGTGTGTGTGTGTGTGTGTCTGTGTCTATGAGACTTCAATAGCAAGAAGTCTCAGTTGTCATTGATAGTCTGTGTGTGTGTGTAAGTGAGAGTGTGCTTTCACTCGTGTGCAACGAGATACAATGGCAAGTTGACATACTTTTCCATCTCAGTTGTCATTGTTAGCCCAGGTGTGTGACCCAAAACCCCACATTTTCTGAATCCTTTGTGATTTACTGTTGGATTCTAAATGTGCCTGTTTATGTGTTGGTGTGGTAGAAACAGAATGCATTCTGCACACTCATTCTAATTTGCTGAGTCTTGCCTTGTAGAGAGAACGAACAGTCAACAAGGTAGATTACTAACACAGCTCTCTACCGACGTCTTGGTTTTCACAGCAGTCCTCTCAGCTACAACAACAGGGGCAAGCAGAAGGAAGTAAAACTGGAAAAACTGGAAAAACTGGCCGGGTTTCTTTTCTCACCGTGACACATGGAAAAACAAACGACTTTTATTAGTTCCCAAGAACTGCTCTTTGTCTTTTCGACCTATGCCCATGAAATTGTTCTTATCGTTTACTTATCGGCGTCTCCTTATTGTACGCTGTTCCTTGGCTCTGAAAACAGCACAGGTCTGTGTATTTTTTGTGTACTTCATCTTGTTACATGCCAGCACCCTGCCCTCTGAGAGGAGTGCTCAGTGTTCAAGGTTCAGGAAGATAACGAGAGGTGAGTGGCTGACGCATAACCCGTGTTGTGTTACCAAAGGCTCATATCAGATTACCGTTGACAGCAGGTTGGGTGAAACTCTAGCTGCACTCTGATCGCTGTGACTCGAACAACCAGGAACAGGAACTAACAAAGGACTACTGCTGCAGCCTAAAGAAGCTCTAATCGACCACTTCATGTTGTTGTTTTGAAGAGAAGAGTGGTTACCATGGGCAAGAAGACAGAGCGGTATCTGCTGTTCCTGGTGTATTTGTCGGGGCTTGTTCACCGTTCGACAGCGATCGTATTCTATACAGCCTGGGTGGATATAAGTTACGATCTCAGCCACGGCAATGATACTGTAAACCGAGTTTGTGAGTGTGGGGTGTATGGCCGCAACTCTCCCCTGGAGGCAGCCTCGGGCGTCGTTGTGCTGCCCAGCTTGGACCCCAAGGGCTGCGGCCAGGACCCCGTCTACAACCGCAATTTCAGCAGCCCACCCTGGATAGCCCTGGTCAAGAGGGGCAACTGCACCTTCAGTGAGAAGATCTCTGCTGCCAAGCGGCAAGGGGCAGCTGCTGTGGTGGTGTACAATGTGGATAGCAGTGGGAACAGCACCACTCACATGGCACACTCTGATGCTCCTGGTATCGTGGCTATCATGATTGGCAACACCCAGGGCATGGAAATTGTCAACTTGGTGAAGAGCGGGTTTGAGGTTAAGATGCTTATTGAGTTAGGAAACCTCCACGGACCCTGGATTGACGCCTACTGGCTGTACTTCCTGTCCATCGCCTTCTTCATTGTGACAACAGCGTGCATCGCCTACTTTGTGTTCATCTCCGCCCATCGTCTCTACAACATGCGAATTCAGAGGAGCGCTGAGAGAAAACTCAAGTCCGAGGCTAAGAAGGCGGTCGGTCGGCTGCAAGTGCGCACGCTGAAGAGAGGGGACGAGGAGACGGGATCCGACTCTCACGTGTGCGCCGTGTGCATCGAGTCCTACAAGGCCGGCGAGGTGGTGACGGTGCTTATATGCGGGCACATCTTCCACAAGTCCTGCATTGAGCCGTGGCTGCTGGAGAAGAGGACCTGCCCCATGTGTAAGTGTGACATCCTGACGGCCCTGGGGGTCGAGGAGGAGACGAAAGAGAGCAGTTCATTGTCATCGCCACCAGAGGCCACTGTGATAACAGTGTCAGGAGGAGAGCCCTTGTATGAGGTGCCACTGACTGACCCAACAACCCCTGACCCAGTGGGCCGTCAGCATCACTATGACAACGTGGCCTTCGAGGGCGACGCGCAGGGTTGCTAGAGGATAAACAAGAGCAACAGGAACAACAACTATTAACTAGAGCGGCGTCACCTTTCCCTTTGAAACAGATCTACTCCAAACAAGAAGAACCTGTCTGGCACAATGGAATCAAATTAAAAGTTTAAAAAGAAATCAAATGTTTAAAATTGGTAATGGACCTGGTACATATAGTTGACAGTTTCCTGCTTGGTTACATTTTCATTCTGTCTCTCTCTCTGCTAAGTGTCCTATCTTTGGGTGTGCTCATAGAATTGGCATCAGAGGTCCAGAAAAACGCTCTGGCACCACAATGGAACAGTCCTCATACTAATTTGTATTTACTGTCTGATAAGTCTCAGGACACACTGAGCTCCCTCAGGGAGGAAGGGGGGAACGTTGGAATATTTGCATTTACCAAACTGTAAATGCCTGGCTTACAATCACTCTTAAATTCTTTGAGCAGACTTTATGAGTGTAAATTTGTCACAGGATGTAAGGGCATTTCATTTTCTTGTTTGTTCCAATGGAAAGAAAAAAATATATTTCTTTCAAGCGTCTTTATGGGCACACCCTCACAAACACAGCCTTAACTGGAAATGTGGCATAGCACACATTGCACTGGGAGGACTGGATGACATCATCATCTAAATGGTCCATAGAAGCAGGTTTCTGTCGGTCTGGCCAGTTGGTATACCTGTAGCTACTCTATGAGCAACGGAATACGGCATAGGAATATGGCAATATATGCTCTACTGTCTACAAAAAAAGTACCTTAAAGGGGGATTTTTGTTTTGTTTTTGAATTTATCAATATGATATTGATATACTGATTTATCAATCGTGAAATTCTGTGTGTTTATGAAAAGATAATGGATTGATTCTCCAAACCAACCAACTGTGGCGTACATCCTCAAATTCTTCCACAAAGTCTTCCAGTCTGTTCCCTCAGATGATTTGGCATGGAGTTCATCCCGTCCCTGTGGTCTACCTCTGAACTCTCTCATGGACACATTTAGAGCATGTTAAAAGATTTTAGTCGTTTCCGAGATTTAGCTTGTCTCGCGGTGAATGACGACGCTGAAGAATCATATCAGTTCTTTGTTTGCTGGTGGTGATGTGCTGATTATGGTACTTAATATATTTTTCTATATTGAATCATTTTATCCACTATATTTTAGATTCCAGGAGTCTTCACTTGTTCTATAAAAATGAATCTGAATTGCTGTATAAATCACATTGATGCTTATTAGAAGACAATAAATCCCTCAAAATGAGGACAACTAAATGTGCATACATGCTTGTATGAATGGTGTGTGTGTGTGTGTGTGTAAAGCACGTATGAGCGTGTTACATTGAGTGAGACATATTATCAAGGTAATATAATAAATTAAGTAAGTGTGTGGTTAAGTAGGGTTTCACAGTATGAGTAATGATGAGGAACGTTTCCTGTGACTGCCGGAGATGAGTGAGTATGTTATTACTGCAGCGCAGGAGGGAGTCAATCCTCTCACACCTTGAGCTTGAGCTGGATAACCACCAGCATTCGGATTCGGCTGTATTAGGGCCAGACCCGAGCCAGGCCGGGGATATGACGCTGTAAGGCTACGGGAGAGGACAGATTAGGTTGTGAGGCGACTTGTGACCCACATTAAAACTCTCCGCGGCACGAAAAAATATAAAAGATCGAAGGAGCTATCTGAGACGAGGGGCCCGCACATGTTCCAATTAAGCTGTCTTATTTTCTCCCTCCCGTGGTGTTCCCTCTCCCCTCCTAGGGGCTATGTGTACTGGATTTCAGGCCAGCGCTGTGAGCTCACCATTCAGAGGTCAGATGGTTATAGTGGTATCAGAGTGAGACAGAGAATCAATACAGAACTAACTGGCCAGGCTGGGAACAACTGGCAAGCCCTGGGTTAGAGGCAGCCTCAGCGATGGCGCTCAGCTGATTTATTGCAGTTGTTAAAGAGAAAATTGAGTCAGAAGGTTTTCATTTAATGGCATACTAGTCGGTGGCTGTGCTCTAATACCAGACTTGACCTTCAGTTCCAGATAGGAATTAGACTCGGTGGAAACAACTAGCGGCCCGCTGCTCCTACACAGTCTAGTCACATTGTAGTAGCACATGGTTTCTATGGCTCGGGATAACCCTCTACGCACTGAAAAGTAAGTAGGAGAGTTTGTGGTTGTAAAATCGGAGGGCATTGCTTCATTATCTATGCTTTATGGCAGTGCTCAACGCCACTCCTCGCTTTCATTGAATGTGGCGTGACGGCACGGCAGCACCACCTGGTGGAGACAATCACTCACCGCAATGAATTTGCATTCTGTGTGTGAGAGTAAAATTGCTTACGAGCCAGTCCCATCCTCTCTGTTTGGCCTGCGTGTCCGGGGGTAATTTCTTGCTTGAGTGGAAAGTACAGAGTAATAAATTGCACCATAATGACACTGTTTATTTTACTAGGCCAGCTGAAGAGTTCTACTGGTTTTCTTCATCTTCGGCCCCTTGTAAATCTTTATGGAGCCCTCAATATCACTTAGGCTGTGTTTATATGGTGTGTGTGTGTATATATATTATTATATATATGTTATATATTTTGTGTGTGTGTGTGTGTGTGTGTGATTCAGTTCAGAGAAAGCCTTTCTAATTAAATTACAATAGCCAGTCTCAGGCTCTCGTCTCTCTCATCCCAGACTCTCTGAGTAATTATCCTAATGAAGGGGGAGAATCTGATTACAAAAGTGCAGCGAGAGAAACAAAAGGAATCCATCCGCTCAATAAGTAGTTCATAAAACATTTCTTTCTCCTGTTGCTGCCTACATAGCTTGTATGCTTTGGTAAATGTATAATCTCCCTCTCCCCACATGACTCAGTAAAAAAGTGCAAATGCTGAGCATACTAGTCACAGCTCCGTGTTTTCCCTGCAGGGTTTATGTCTATTGGCCAAACACGAGTTTTGATTATACTCAACGTCTAATTAGAGTTGAGCCAACGAAGCGCCACGTTAAATGATTTACTTGACATTTCACCTGGTTGCAGCGTTCACAATTGCCTCTGCAGTTTCCACACAGCCAGCAGGAGGAGGCTTGGATATTGAATACTGTCTTGTTAGTCTTATCTAATGGGTGTGTTTATGTGTCTTAACACAGCAGCGGCGGTCCAGGTGTGTGTGTGTGTGAGAGTCAGGGCCGCTGCTAGATGCCAGCCCAATCCTCTTAACCCCTCTATTGTCTACCTCAGGCCCTTCCTTCCTGTTGTTGTAACTCTGGCAGATCAGATAATGCTGAGTGCACCTAAATACACCGGTCGCTAAGGAGGGACAAAACATCTCTCATCCGGTGCCATTGTCGCTCCTGCCCTGTCTTGTCCGGTCCCTCGACCCCCTGGCCAGCTCAACCCCCCGGTTGCGCTCTTTTCCCTGCTGACAGACAGCAAAGGGGGAGGGGGCAGGAACAGAGAGGGATGGCAGGATAGAAAGAATGCCAGAGGAAGAAGCACCTCCACCCCTTTTCTGCAACTTGCCCAAAAAGGGGAAGGAAGTGATGTCACAGGCTTCCTTTTGTTCCAGGAAATGGCTCGGCTGTCTGCGTCAGAGAAAGGAAATGGGCATTTTTATGTATATCACTCTTTCCAATTTCGAAGCTCAACATTTGCACAAAGTACTGCGGCTGGTTCAGTGTGTTTTAGCTGCTACTGTCTGCCATGACATAATGATTTAAAGTCCGCCATCTGCTGGAGAGATATTGATACTGCACTATGTTGACTAGTTGGGAGAGTGTCAGAAACCAGTTCATTCATGATTATATGGATCAGTAAAGTTGTAATAAGCTTGTAATAATCTCCACATGATATAATGGTTACATCCTCTCTGATACCTAACACTGTTTCTCACCTGTATGGAAGTGTGTGAGTGTATGGGGGCATTATTAGGTCAGAGTGTGTCTTAGATTTGTTTAGGATCATTGTCTCCTCTCTTCAGCATCGTGTTGCTAGGGAGATTTGTCATTCCCTTCTGCCGCTGCAGATTCCCAGTTGGCATAAGTCTTATTAGATCAAACATTCATGCCCATCTCAACACATGTATTACACTATTACAGGTGGTGTCCCACAGGGGTCAGTATTAGGCAGTATTAGTAGTATTATTGTTCACTAATTTGACTGTGTGGAGGTGTGGTGCAACACATATAAAACCACCACACACCCATTATGATAAATGATGATGGATTTCGTGAGCATACCAATATAATTTTAAAATACATGCTTTGAAGTTTAAGGATTTAGTGGAATTCAAGACTGCTCAAATAATTAATAAGATTAGATGAATTAATAAGATTAATAATAAGAAATTATTTACTGCCAGGTGACTGTTTTCAGCCAGGGAGGTGGTTATGAATTAGAAACTCAATTTCAAAAAACATTGTATGTACATTTCAACCTGTGGGGTGAATCTGTGGAACAGTCTAGATGTGGAATTCATAAACCAGTTCAAGAAAAAATATGAAAAGTAATATTTGACTTGAATGACATAGCTCTGTTTCTCTCAGAATTGTAATGTTACTTCATAATGTAACATTAAAAGGCAAGATAATTATTATATAAAGTTAATAATATATACATAAAAACATCATTTTGACTTGCATTCATATTAAAGTAATAAAGGAGTATATCAAAAAGGGCTAGGAGTAAATTGTTTACTTCTTCCTGCTCCTTTTCAGGCATGGAACCCATTTATTTATTTACTGAGTATTGTATTGTTTTGTATGTATTGTTCTTACATGTCTGAAATAAAGCCAATCATTCAAGCACACACACACACACACACACACACACACACACACACACACAGAGGGAGATGATAGAGGGAATGAGATGGCACATCTGCCTCAAGAGAATCTCACCTTTAAAGCAGACGAGATCTGAGAAACATGTCTGCATTCACAATCACCCTCTGCCTCAACGGCCCATTCTGGCAGAATGGCGTTTCAGCGCTGCGTCTGCACCTATCTGGCGCCGGCCCTGCGGATATCAAACCAATTTGCTCACCGTAATCCAGAATATCTTCGAGCCGTGCGTGTGGCGCTCCCATCAATAGGCCTATTTGTATTTGAAAATGATTTGTCAGCGTTCTTCTGTCTCAGCGATTGAGCTGTATACCATCAGACGGTAAAACCATCCTCTCGACTCACTCTGCATGTTGATGGCCGGAGGCGAGGTTTCAACTAAAGTTTCTTCCTTGAAGAAACTGCCGTTCAGCACGGCACGACAACAGGAATCAATGATCAAGCTGCGTTTCATCAACTCCTGTCATTTAATTTTATTCCTATGGATCTGAGCGGAGGATCGCTTTGCAGAAATATCAATAGCCTGTGTGTGTGTGTGTGTGTGTGTGTGTGTGTGTGTGTGTGCGCGCTCATACGTGCACTTGCATTAATTTTGTGCGGCGTGCTCACATTTGTGTGTGTGTGTGTGTGTCAGTAGTGCTCAGTCCCAGCAGTCCATCCATCCAGTCTGGTTAACTCCTCCTGTGTCCTGTTGCCCGCGGCGATTAATTAATGATCCATTTGCTTAATTGCAGTGAGCTAGCAGGACAGAGAGAGAGGCAAACGGGGCATTAGATGGAGGTGCGGGGGGGGGGGGGGGGGATGTTTACTTTAGCAGGCTAAGGGAAAAAGCAGGTGAGAGGGAGAGCTGGAAGAAAATAATTAATGCCAGTTGAAAAACTTTAATATGTACGCGTCCCAGGGCATTATGGTCCGTCAAGCACCAGACGCAGCCTCTGTCTTGTCCTGCTCCGTCCCACCGGAGATACAGTATATGCTGCGGGCTTGTTGTGTCTGAGTCTGTAGACGTGTCCATTGTGAGTGTGGGTTTATATACGTGTCTATTGCGATTCGACGGGAGCTCGGGGTCTTTTCTATCTTTATCTTTCTCTCGCTGCCAGTGCATTTTGAACGTGCTTTTTTTCCCTTGAGCGGAGTTGCACACCGACAACAGTCACCTATTCACTCTGACCATCTGCCGCAGCGCTGCCTGGGCTGTCCTACGCAGTTTGTCGACAATCTGCAGGTGCCATTTGGTTGAGCAATAAAGGTCTCTGCAAGGTTTGTCTTTGTTTTTTGGGTTTTTTTTTACATCAAGGGTCAGGGCTGGGTCGTGGCTCAACCCTCAAGTGTTGTAGGGCCAAACAGTACCTGCCAGGGTATTGAGATGTTTATTTGCTGCAAAACCTGCAAAAGAAAAGGATTAATAGTAATTTATTTGATAATGAAAA